>JBBPFJ010000849.1:0-42483 GCA_037975025.1 Excoecaria agallocha | reverse complement strand
AAACAAACAATCAACAACCAGTAAGTTAATCGATCCACATGATAAATAAAATAAAATAAGAAATATCTCTTCACCTAAAAGATAGAAGATGATAACTGTAACCAAGAAGTACGGACATACTAGATAATAGCAAGACACCAAGGCGAAGGTATACTCTACGCTTTATCGACATAGCTGCTGCCATGAAGCAAACAAAGGCCAATAAAGTTCCCCCCTAGTAAATATTTATTTTTAAAGATGAGAAAATAAGTTATACCTTAAAAGTAAGGAAAAAAATCTGCCATTTAAGGTAATTTCCTCTAAATTCTTTGCATATTGTACAATCAAAAAACAAGATATATTCTATTGAGTCTTATTCCTACAGTATGTATGTCTTCGTTTACACGTAAAAAAAATAAAAATAAAAATTGACCTTTGCAGTGTGTGGGTCTTCCACCTAGGTTTAGGTGGGCTGGCCTACTTGGGCCGAGTGTAGGCTTGTCCTTTGAGATCCCACATCGGGTATGTTTGGCTTTGGGTGTGCGATTTATAACAATGTAGTAGTGGGCTATTCATACCATCCATTTATTTTGTTCACCCAAAAAAAACAACATATATTTTGCACAACTATCACTACAACCCAAATTCGAGAAGACGTCGATTTGGATGTCTGATCAATTCGTTGTTTTCCATATTCCCTCTATTTTATTTAGCTGAGTTCTTCAACTGGACAACAGGTACACAATTGACTTTTATTTGTTATGCATTGAATATAAATGAGATAAACAACTAAAAAATTGATACTTTTATTAGTTATGCATTGAATATGAATGAGATAAACAATTAAAAATTAGAGACTTAAATTGAAACCCACCATAATAATCAGAATTGGGTCAAAGACATCTACAGCAAAGTTGGTGAAACAGTGAATTGAGAGCTTTACAAGTTCCACATTCCCTTTGGGAGCATCCTCAATACTAACTTGTGAATCAACTACCACACTAGCCCACAAACACAAAAAGCCTAATGTGCAACTTAGCAGTTTTCAATTTTAACCTAAACCCTAAAAAGTTAAAAACTGAAGACTTAAATTGAAACCATAATAATAATCAAAATTCGCACAATGACATCTATGCAAAGGTAAGTGAAATCATTAAGTGTGCACTTCACATTGGCCAGATCCCCAAGGCGAGCTTTCTCAATAATAACCTGTGTATCAACTACCACATTAGCCCATAAATGCCAAAAGCTCAAAGTACAACAGCAGTAGTTTTTAACTTTAAGGTAAGATTATGTAGGCCCAAAAACAAAAAATTAACAACCGACAAGTTAATCGGTCCACATGATAAATAAAATAAAATAAGAGATATCTCCTCACCTCAAAGATAGAAGATGTCGATTGCAACCAGAGAAGTACTGACACACTAGATAACAGCAAGACATCAATGCAAATGTATACTATACCCTTTGTCGACATAACTGCTGCCGAAAAGCAAACGAAGGCCAATAAAGTTCCCCCTCTAGCCGTGGTTTGTACGCTGTGATCTATTTGATTGGCCAAATCAATCAAAAAACCCACAGACGACCCTTGAAAGCTAGAGGCTGCCACCAAAAGAGAGACTATCATTTGCTGTTCAAGAGTGAAAAAGGACAAAATAGGCAAATATCAAGCTAAAGTGAACCCATGAATGAATTGATATGCCCTTATCTCTTCATAAAAAAGTACAGAGACTAGTAAAGTCATGAATCCCAATAATATGAAAATTGTTAAAAGATCATCGGCACTCCATAGGATACGCAGGTGAGATCCAACGGCTAATACAAGCACTACCAAGAAAATCTTCCAAAACACAAACTTTAGAGCCATGGTTCACCAAAGACAAAAGACTATGATCTGAGAAAGAAAATCGCTGATTTAGAGTTGGCCTCTTGTATTTATAGTTATTTTCCTGCCTCTTCATGTCTAATGCTTTTTAAAAGATTTCTTTTGGTTAGGCCAACAAGCCCAATTACTATAAGAGCATGCTTTGGAATTCTTCTTAATCTTCTTTTTTTTCTTTTTTTTTATGTGTCAAAAATAGTCAAATTATTTTGTAACCATATTGTGTGAATTTTTTTTTTGATATACTTTTCCATAATTTTATCCAATTTTAAATTCGAATATCTATAAAATAATAGATTTTGTATATTTATATGTATGATATTATAAGAAATTCATAAATATATACTATAATTGGGGGAGAGAATAATAAGATGAAATTGTTTTATTATGCGAGATGAATTCAAAGTCAGAGTCTTAAATGTTGTTAGAATTTTTAGTACTTAAATATTAACTATTAATTAACAATCTTACAACAAAAATGTAATTTTGAAAATTTCACTACTTTTTCAATTCATTTTGAATCTCTCTTTCAAATATATATTATATGAAAATTACAATTGATCTTAAATAGTTATTGATAACTATGGAAAATACATTCTTAAAAGCTCAATTAATGGAGCCCAATAACATATGGGACGACCCAAGTCCACTAGCAAAAAAGGCGAAACGTGAGCTGGAAGATAACACAAGGAAATGTGGTATCTGATTGGATTGATGGGACAGCCCGTCTTATCAGCTCACTGACACAAGCTAGCGTCCATTCTCTCCATCTACTTCCTATCACATCGCCGTTCACCTACTCTGATTGCCGGTAATCACTCCGCAAGGTACTCAAGTTTTCCTCCAAATGACTCTTATAAATAGCCTAAAACACGATAGCTCCAGGTATTGAACTTCTGGGATTTTCTCTCTCCTTTTGTATACTCTCTGAAGTTACTAACTTAAGCTTTGGAGTGCTGATGCCTAGGTCCGATTGGGCACTCCCTTTTGCAAGTTTAGCCATTCCATCAGCCTTTCAACTGCCAGCTCCTCCTCTTACAAGATAAAGACATTTTAAGCTTTATCATTTGGTGCTTTCATTGAGAGCCATGGCAAATTCAAGATCTTACAAACATACAGCTCATGGAGAGCGTAGCTGCCACAACCTGGACAGATCCGAACCTTCAAGGTTAAGAGAGAGATCTCTCAGGTCACCAGTCGGAGGCAACCCCCTCTTAAGTCTCGATGATATGGTTGCACGACAATAGGAGAATGCCCCTATTACTATAGGTGACATGCGCATTGTACTTGGTCACCTCACTGAGAGTGTGGTTCAAGCCTTGAAAATGGGAAGAACGCTCAGAACTTTCGAAGGTGATCAAGAAATAGATTTGATGGCTGAAGACTTCGGAAGAAGAAAGAATAGGGGAATTTCCATGAGAGAGCCAAGTGCTCATAACGAGAGAAATGCAAGCACAAGAATCACAAACAAGTACGATAAGGGGAAGGAAACGATGTTTTCAAGCAGAGATGCTCCTCATATCCCCAGTAGATCGTTTGCCTCATCCTTTGGTGAGCAAAGAGGATGTGCGCTCAGTCACGCTTGCTTCCAAAGGACAAAAGAAGAGGTCACCCTTGTGGCGATGAGTAGCGAGGACGAATGGTTTAAACAAAAACTTGAAAGGTTCGGACTGGCAGAGCCAATGAGAGGGATGTCTGAGGGGAACGCTTGCAGTGGTACCTCCCCTTTCTACAGGGAAATTATGGAGTCCGAGCTGCCTCCTAGATGGAGAGACATGGCGATGGATAAATATACAGGTAAAACTGATCCTGCCGTCCATCTTGCAGAATTTTTGACTAAAGTGCAGGTCTATACCTTCGATAAAAGGATCGTCTGTAAAGTTTTCTCAACTAGCTTAGGAGGGGACGCTTTGAAATGGTTCCTCAGACTCCCACATGCATCAATCGCCTCCTTCAAGCAACTCAAGGAATTGTTTGTGACGCGATTCCACGCGCGAACACGCGCATCAAGGTCGGTCAATGACCTGTACAACCTTTATCAAAGAGCCAATGAAAAGTCTCATAGATTACATTGTCCGCTTTCAAGTTGCAATGTCAGAAATAGGGGATTTAAGCGTGAAATTGGCATCAAATTCTCTGGCAAAAGGCATCGTGGACCGCCCATTCGTCGAATCGCTAACAGCAAGGCCACCGAGTAGTTTTTCTAACTTAATGGAGAGGATCAAGCTACGCGTCCAGTTAGATGATGCTCTCAGATCCAACAAAATTGGGAAAGCTAACGTGATGGACAAACTGCGATATCTAGATGGTCGGTCATTCAATAGAACCCCTGCTTTCGATCGAACAGAAGGGAAGCTAAAACGTTCGATCTTCTCGAGGATTTTGAAGAGGGAAAATGAGGACGAGCGGAATAAACCTGACCACCGCAATAGTCGGTCTGTTGGGACTTCTACCCCCCTTAGTGCCGATTCTCTCCAAATGCCATTAAGTGCCAAGAGAAAACATGAAAAAATCAATCGACTCAAAATGGCCAAGCAAGAGGAGAAGCAGTGGAGGCCGCGTCAAAATTCATGAGTTATCCCGTGAAGAGATCAGCAGATAATGACAAATCAGGTGCAATTATTACAATTTAAGTTTTTAAAAGGCATCTGTACTAAATTTGAATGTTCTCTCATCCTCCTGTAATAAACGCTATAATAACAACTTGTCTTAATATTATTTGTTTTGCCATTTAAAGATATATTCTCAAGTGACAACAATAAAAAAGGGCTGCAACATGCAAAAAGCTGTTGAAAATCACAACACCATGACACGCACAAAATAAGTGCCTCCATAAAGTAAAAAAAATAGGTACGTGTCCAAAAATCACAAATTTAATACTTATCATTTGAGTAAACTTATTAATTCTCTAGCAAACCAGTTTTTTGGATTGAATCATTTTGCCATCGGGAGTTCGAGATAAAGGCCTTGAAGGCCAATAGAGCCCACCCCGATCGAATGGTATTAACGCCACCGCCAAGAGCAGATCAGAAGAACATCCATTCCCAGGAGCGAATCGGATGGCATTAATGCCACCACCAAGAGCGGATCAGAAGAACATCCATCCCCAGGAGCGGATCGGATCGGATGGTATTAATGCCACTGCCAAGAGCGGATCAGAAGGACATCCATCCCCAGGAGTGGATCGGATGGTATTAATGCCACCGCCAAGAGCGGATCAGAAGAACATCCATACCCAGGAGTGGATCGGATGGTATTAACACCACTGCCAAGAGCGGATCAAAAAAACATTCATCCTCAGGATCGGATGGTATTAACGCCATCGTCAAGAGTAGATCAGAAGAACATCCATCCCCAGGAGCGGATCGGATGATTATTAACGTCACCACCAAAAAGCGAATTGATGTTATGATTGCCACTGTCAAGAACGGATCGGATTGAAAAGGTGTGAAAATGCCTTGAGAAATCCTCATTCATTTGCCAACGACGACTTTGAAAATCTCTCAGACAATGTGAGCAGCCAAAAAACGAATTGGTAAGTATTTATAACATTATTCGCAAAGTAATATTGTAAAATTTCTGATCTTGATTGCATCTCGATCGATGAATCTAGATTGATAATTTTCTCAATACTCTCGAGCCCTCGATCTCAAAGATCAAATTGCGTCAAAAGGGGAACTAACGACAATACCCAAAATAAAATTAACCATAAGGCTGACTCGTTAAAAGCCTATGAAGAGGCTTGAGGAGATTAGGGATGAAGGCCATGGCGCCTATAAACCCCTCCCCCGAGCATTTATAACTCCATCGCTAGGCTCGATGTCCATCTCGAGCGTAAAATAAGAAAGCCTCCCCTTGTCATAAATTTCGTCTGTTAGGATTGATATTATTCTTGAATTCAAATTGTAAGACGCTCTAATTTGATCTCCATCAACCTAGTCATCAGATTCGACATCTATCCTGATGATTGGTATCACCATCTTCATTCCAGTCGGATAAAAATGTCTCGACCCAAATAAGTAATCTCCTGCAAGCGGATAACTCCCTTGAATTTTCAGGGTCAAAATTCCCTACTTGGCACAACTTATTTATAATGGTTTAACACTTATCTCAAGCCTAGGATATGAAGGGCGTGTACGCCCGTTTGACATCTGTCAATTAATTTGCTAGATGTAATGCATATTCTGAATCCAAGATGTGAAAGTTAACAACCGAGTTAGCCAACTCCCTCAAACAAATATTTGATCAAAACAATGAAACGTCATCCATTGCGCCTAATGTAATAAATCCGAGTCACAATTATTGACCAAATGGTTCGTTTTGTACATCCGACTGTACTAAGCAACTGTTGATAGAATCGTATGTTGCAATGCTTGAAAAAGCAAATTAAAGTTTAGGGAGTATTTTTTCTTAGCCGGTTCCATACTTTCTCCATGAATTATTTGCATGATTTTCCCCAGATAATTTAATATTTTCTTCTTAGCTGATCTTATGGTGAAATAAGAATTGCAGTCTACAGACGCAGTTGAAAGAAAGCTCCACTATTATATATGAATAATTCTTACAAAGCAGGTACAAAATCATTACAGCAAAAAGCTATGCTTCTATATTTACTATTTCTACACCAAAAGAAGGCCCTACAATAGCTTTAACAGAACATTTGGGAGATTTTGCTATTTTTTTAGAGGCATTCTCTGCCAGCAGGAAAGTTGCAATATTAGAATTGACCTCTGCATTGGCATTCGGTCGAAGAGGACACAGAGTCCTGAGAGATTCTATAACTATCGTAGCTAGAAAGAGGGTCGATTGAAATACTGGGGTCATTCATCTGGCTGAGATCAGCCTTGGGGAAATACCTGTCAGCCTCATAAATTAGTCAAGACTACAACCTTCTCAGAACATCTCTTAGTTGACCTGTGATATCTCCCTTTTAAAAAGAAAGCCCTTCCTCAAGCATCTTTCTATGCGCCACCTTCTTTTTTAAGGCAGCCTGTAATGAATCCTGCTCCCCGCGTAGAATATCACGCTCGAACTTAGCCTTTGAACATTCAACCGATATATGGGCTATATCACCTTTGAGGTGGTCCACCTCTTTTTGCCAAGCTTTTAGATCCTGAGAAAGACGAGCGGATTCCTCTTTCAGCTTTTCAACTTCCGATCGGGCAAACAGAGGCTCTTTTCTCGCTAAATCGTATCTGGCCTCCGCTTTCCCCCTAGCCTGATTGGAATCTTCTCATTTCCTTTTACAAAGATCAGCCACGCCATGCAGACGCAAATCCCTTTTTATCAATTGAAAATTAGTAAGAGGAGACAGGTTGGGGAATCAAGAGGATAGCAGACTACAAGACAAACGTTTGTTTAGAAATGAACATTTTGAAATAATACCTCTAGGCTTTGCCGTTGAAAAAGGCTGCATTCTTTAGGCAGTATGTCGGGATCTCCCATTGCCTTAAAATCATCCTCTTGGAGCATGTCTCGGCACAAAAAGCTTGCGAACGCCTTATTTTCAACGGACCAGCCATCGCCAAACTGACCTTTTAGAATTTCTCCCAGTGATGCAGCATGCCTTTCAGAAATTCTTGCAGTAACGCTCCTAAGGGACACGTCTTGAAGTGGCTTCTTGCCCTTAGCAACGACCCTAGCGCCCGCAGCAGCTGCTAACTTAATAGTTTCTTCCTTAGCTCCATCTTCAGCTCTCCTTTGTGCACTTTTATCTCCTGGGGGCATACTGATTTTAACTGACCCTGTCTGAGGTAATACGGGATGCTCTTTTTTTGCATTAGTTTCATCCCTTAATAAGAGATACGGTAAGGAGCGCTGACCCCCTAATAAAGGCTGATCAACAGTAGGCATCAGAAGAGGCTGATGGGGATGGGAGACTGCTGCACTGGCGGAAGGCGCAGAAACCTGCGCTTCTGAAGAAGACGCAAGTCTTCTCTTTTTCAATTTCCCCTCTTCCCTGGCTGTGCATTCTACTTCCATTTTTGCTTTAGCTCGATCGACCAGCCGTTTGACAATATCATCTCCCTTAGCCATCACACCTGCAATTGTGTCGTAAAAGTAAAAGATAAGTACTCTCTCCAGTTAATGTAGACTTTATAAATAGGCAATGCATGATGTTCAATGTGAATTTAGCTTTGACATTCATGATCTGTATCAATATTGACGTCACGATATGAGGATCCGATCAAAGTACCAAGAAGATGATTAGAATTATATGTGATAACACATGATGTTATCTCCTATCTCACATCGACTGGAGATGGGCTCGAAGCGGACCTTATAAGGTTATGGACACCTTATCCTCCTCCTCGATCGGATCCTTCCACCATCGAAAATGTGAGACAAGATCTCCTATCGATCCATCAATATAGTTTCCTATGTCTTCAACATCGATCTCCGCAAAGATTAATCGGAATACTGGTTCCCCCAAAGCAATGGCTACAGCCAGTCAGATTATACTCGACAAATCCTCTAGTTACCATTAAAAAAAAGAAGAAGAAGCCTTTCTTCAACGCCTTATGGGAAGATAATACACCGCACGCCTTCTTTTATGATCAGGTTCCGAGCAAAGCATTGATCTCCATCCATTTAGAAGCCTAGGGGCAATTCTATAACACTTGAGAATCACAATTTTGTAGATGTTAAGGGGAAGTCTTGCTACCATACCCCACTTCTTGGATGGCCAATAAATCGCTCAGTACCTTCATCATCCTCTTCTATGTGAATCTGGTAGGGCAAGTTGGGATCCCATAATCTTTCTGAGCTCCAAAAAACCCTTTGGTTGAGGAATAATGTAGCTCGAAACCATTTGTCACCGAAGGGGAGGAATAATGAATAATGCAATGTGATGATGTTACGAAAGATAAAGAAAATTAATGGCAGGAGTTACTCACTTACTTGAGTAATTTGATATCCTTGTCTGAAATACTGAAATCCTCAGATCCTTGGAGCATGAAGCCCGAAAACTTTTTACATAGAAAGAATAAAAAAGGGGGGATTTTGCGAAGAGAATTTGGCATTGTTTTGTTAAGAATCATGGAGAGGTCGTATAAAAATTGACTATTTATAACTGCAAAAACTTCTAGAACTCCTCACATGCCTCAAAAATTGAATAATTGCCACGCGTCTCTAGGCCATCACGACGGTTCTGGAAAAAAAGGTGTCGTCCTTGACATATGCATCGATAATAAATGTGCAACAATTGATATGAACAGGCACGACTTATTAGATTCAAGCCAATTTGAAAACTCCCACCAAAAAGACCTCCTGATATGGTCAATCTAATGTTCAGAGAAGACAGGTGTAGGCACGAAAAATGCCAAAAATGAGAAGCTCACATTAAATTAGGAAAATCCCTTACGAAGTCTCCAAAGTATTTGTAAACTCAGAACCCTCGCAGGACCAGACGTTCCTAGAAGTTGGAATATTGATATGCCCAAAAATTACTGAGTATAATCATGTAGTAATTGACATCCAACAAAGATAATGTCTTTCATTTTTTCTTCGCCTCCGAAAAAAAGGTAAGTTTTGTTTATTTATTTTTAAACTTTATTTTTTGTATGCAGGTTATTTATCTTACTCCAATAGGTTGAAATCCCGACTGATGAGTACTCCAAGTCCGATCGGACCTCTTAGCGTCGGGAACACCAAACAAGATCTCATGACGATTGGTTGGATAGCAATTCATCGCCTATAATCGACTAACATATCTCTTGAAAAGACGATCTCCATAAAACAACTAAGGGCTTTGATTGATCATCCCGTGTTGTCAAGGTTTATTGGGCTTGATATAGATGAAGATGTGAAAGTTGGAACCCATTTGCTTGTAAGGTAAGTCCTCCTGTTAGGCTCGACGATTTATTTCGGGCTAAGGGCGTGAGTCACCGAATCCACAGAATAATATAAAGACTGAAAGGTCATTCGCCATGTATGATTCTCCAATGAATGACTGATCGGATGGTATTTCAATCAAAATAAAAGATTGAAAAGTCGCCCATTGCACTTGACGTGATAAATCTAAGATACAACTTTCGCTTGAATGAAAGACATGTTTTTCTTAAAAGTTCGGTCAGATCAAGTGATCACCGACCCAAGACGGTTGGGCACTGATATGCTCGCAAAACACATTAAAATTCAGGAAGTATTCTCCTTCATTGAATTTATGCATTCTCTACATGGGATCTTCATATATTGTCAATAATATTTTTTCTCATTAGTTATTTTCATGACAAATTTCGCCTACAATGAGAATTGTAGTACAAAGACGTAATCGAAAGACAAATCAACTTTCATATATGAAGAGTTCTTTATATATATATATATATATATATATATATATATATATAATCATAACTATGTTTCAGAAACTTCGCCGGAGCCTGATCGATCAAAGCCAACAACCTGACGCTAATGTAAATCTTGAGGCTAATATTGAACAAAATCGGATGTGTAGACAACCTTGATGATGATGGTTTTCCTTACATTGGTGCCAATTGGCCGACTGGCGATGAAATAATGGAAAGTGCACAGAATCTGGCCAAGATCATAATATAAAATTGAAGCACGCTGAAAGAGGCATGGTCCAAAAAGTTGTATTGACTTCCCATAAGAAGGGAAAAACTCATGATATATTGCCACTGCAACCATACCTGCGAATGGCAAGTGAATGGTTTACTACTCCGACCTCCAAGCGTTTTCCCATTCTTCACCGTGGAATTTGGGTAAACCATTGCAGATACCTTTGCGGAAAGATCATATTGTAAAGCGACTTCAATCACTCTCTCCTCCGTGAGTTTCGAAGGATGAGTCATGGTCTCATGGTCTTCATAGGCCTCAAAAAAACACCAATCTACAAATTTTGTGTTGCTTGCAGTCATCTTTGATAAAAAGGAAGAAGAGGCATGAGATATTATAGAATTTTGCACTTTTGCCAAGGACGGCTGAAAAATAAGAAGAAATCGCCCCAAAGCCGTCTATTTATAGGCTCCAAGTTTCTAGAATTCTCCAATCACCTCTCTGTTGAATAATCGCTACATGTCTCCAATCAACAAAATGCATAGCAGAGAGCGAAGCGTCGCCCTCGACGCATGAGCCAGTATTAAATGCACGATGGAAAACGGAGCGTCGTCCTTGGCGCATGTGTAGGCATTAAAGGTGTAACGATTATCTAAAATTGGCGATTATAACTCCTCAAATTGAGCGCTTCCAGAAAATTTAAAAATCCTGCCAAAGTAACCGAACAGCACCTCGTCCAGTAGGACCTGATGGAGGAGCAAGTGATAACTATGAAAAATACATTCTTAAAGACCCAATTAATGGAGCCCAATAACATATGGGACGATCCAAGTCCACTAGCAAAAAAAGCAATGCGTGAGCTGGAAGATAACATAGGAAAACGTGGTATCCGATCGGATTGATGGGACAGCTCGTTCTATCAGCTCACTGATACAAGCTAGCGCCCATACTTTTCATCTACTTTCTATTACATCGCCGCTCACCTAATTTGATAAATTCTATTTAATTTGAGGAATTAGGAATAATTATTTAAAATTTTGATTAGAAATACTGAAAATTTTGAATTTAATTTTTTAAATAATTTTTAGAGTTATAATTGGATATTATGTAATTTTTGAGTAGTTTTTACATTCATGACAGCTTGAAAAGGGGAAAAATTACCAGTATGTGACAGCACCCATAGAAGATTTGTTAAGAGTCAAATTTCCCAGCACCCGATCCTTGATTCGAAGAAAGCCACTCAAGTAATTTAGCTTTTCTTTTATCTTTAATTTTAGTAGTTGAGTGGGGAGAGAAAAACAATAGAGGAAAGAAACTTTGATTTGCATGTAAAGTGAGTGAACGCATTCTGTCACAATTAAAATATTTTTAATATAAAATTATAAAATCCTTGTATTTATTGGCATAAAAAATTCTACGGGCCATTGGTGGGGCAGCGAATGTGATGGATGGTACTCAATTGCTATACCACTCTTTTAATTATGTTTTCTTTCAAATTATAGTTTTGCATTAATTTCTGGATTTTCTTTTATTTATTTATATATTTATTTTATTATTGCTGTCCATAAAGCTACAAAAAAAATGGCATCCTAGTTGGAACTAGTAAAATTTATTTTTAAAGATGAGAAAATAAGGTATACCTTAAAAGTAAGGCAGTTACTCGTAATGTCAATTCAAAAGTTTAGAAAAACCTCATAAAAAAGCAATAATTAATGGAAATCAGTTCATCATGAATTGATAGTGTATTATTGATAAGTGGACCAATGTTTTTGGGGCTCCAAGAAAATTGGCAACTGGAAATTGTCCTTAATGTTTTAAGGTATATATAGATATGTAAAGATAGAATCCATGTAATGTATCCTATTCATGCGGCAGAATTTCGCTAATTTACATAGTTTATAGAGTAGAATTACGACGATTTGCACCATCCTCCTTTAATATTACACCCTTTATCTATTATGTCTCTTATTTCACTTTATAAAATAAAATTCGCCCAATTTACAAACACAGATGGCAAATTTTGATCTAATATGCACATTCTTTTGTTTTAAATGAAAAATTTAAAAAGTTAAAAAATAATGTTACGACATTTAACATGTTTAAATTCAACCCGTTTGACCCAATCTAATCGAATTCAATTTGTTTATGACTCACTTATATTCCGATCCTATTATGATCCAAAATGCCTTTATCCGATCTAATCCATTTGCAATTCATACTTCTATCAATAAAAGATTTTTCGAAGCTTGAGAGTTGTGGGTGTTCTTCACCCTGTGTCTTCGAGGCCTTAAGGTTCCATGTAGAAATGTAAGGAGGCAACAATAGAGATATCAGGTTTAGAGGGATATACCCCTATCCCTCTCAGCTGCCATGTCACACGTTACTAGAATTCAGCAGCTGACATTGGTACCAAAAGATAAAATTATCTATTAAAATTAAAAAGTATTGTTGTAAATTTTTTTTTTAACTCTAATAGTAAAAACGATCTATAAAGAAATTTCTAATAATGTTATTATTATTTTTTTTCCCAATAATTTTAAAGGATTTGTCCATAGTTTGCTTATTTTTCCCCATTAAATTGAATTATCAATTTTGTCTTTGAAAAGATTGAACATGACAAGTCTACAAGACCTAATATTTTCAAAATGTGAGTTGTATTTTTAAAAAATAAATAAATAAAAAAAGACGACAACCGACAGCTGGTTAATTGTGTGGCTTAGGTGAGAAAATCAGTTGTTGTCATGGGCTCATAATATCCATCGAACTATCAGCTCATTTTCTTTTATTATTATTATTATTATTATTATTATTATTATGCTTGAATTAATCAATGTAATTTTATTTCAAAACAAATATACGTCCCTTGAAATAACAGATTTCGAATGCATACTTTGATTTCTTGTTGTGTCTAATTTTGATGCCCATATATAGACCCAGCGTTGATTTGACAAATCCTATAATGATTTTTTGAAATAAAGATAAGTTATAATTATATATCAAAAACATAGAATCATATTCTTGGCATGTAATTAGCGCAATAAAAAGGACACACCATCCCACGGTACGCGTTTTAATAAAAGCATTAGCAGTGCTATATGCCATTAATTATTTCTTGCATTCCATATTCTATATTATTCTTCCAAGATCAATAACCCATAATTATGAACATCTCCAAATTCTACTCAGTCGTGTCAAATTTTAACTGAATTAGTTCCAATTCCATATAATGTGGACTTGTCCGAAATTTTTGAGAACCATAGTGAGATTATTGTCTTGCTGTTTTAGTGTAGTTAGCAGACAGCTTATTCTACACTAAAATAATTTGCTGTTTTAGTGTAGTTAGTTTTAGTGCAGAATAAGCTGTCCGCTAACTACACTAAAACAGCTTGCTGTTTTAGTGTAGAATAACCAGTTAGCTATTTTGTTTGTTTTGTTCATAGTTTAGTTAACTAGCTACTAGAGTTAAATGACAGTTTTCCTTAAGTTAATTAACTCTAGTTAGTTTTCCTTAGTTTACTCGTGTATATAAGTCTTGTTACGTGTGTATGAAGTAATATAATAAAAATACAAGTTTTCTTGATCTTTTCCTTATTCTTCTTCGTTTTTTAATGATAATTCAACATGGTATTAGAGCAAGGTCAAGATCTTCCTTGTTGTTCTTGAATTTTTTTTCAGTTTTTAGATCTTAACACATGGAGTTTGATTGAGTATTCTCACGAAGTTTACTTCCTCTGTTTCATCTCTATTTTCAGAGTGATTTCTTGAAATTACTTGAGTTGTTTTTTGTTTTACTTGAGTTGCTTGTTTTCAATGACGACTACTCAGATCCAATCTGTTGATTCTGATAATCTTGGATCGTCTTTGGTCTCGGTACCTCTTACTGGGACAAATTACAGAACCTGGTGCAAATCCATGTAGTTGGCTTTAGCTGCGAAGCGAAGATTAGGGTTTGTTACTGGAAAAACTCCTCAACCCTCTGAAAACTCAGACGATTTTGAGGATTGGTGTGGAAATAACGTGCTTGTCATTTCTTGGATTCTTAATTCTTTATCGAAAGATTTATATGATTCTTTCGTTTATGTTACTACTGCGAAGGAGCTTTGGGATAAGTTAGAGAAAAGATTTGGTGAATCTAATGGACCAATGAGGTACCAGATCAAAAGAGAGTTGAATGCTACTACTCAAGGAAATAGTTCTGTTTCTGCTTATTTTACTAAGCTCAGCAGACTGTGGGATGAATTGTATTGCATTGTACCTTTTCCTCAATGTAGTTATGGCTGTAAGTGTGGTGCATTTAAGGAGTTGAATGAACTACATGAATATGATATGATACTTCAATTCTTGTTAGGATTGAATGAAAGTTACAATAATATTGCAAATCATATTCTACTACTTGATCCATTGCCTAATATTGATAAGGTGTATTCAATGATTTCCAATGTCGAAAAACAGCTGCAGATTAGTATGTCTGTTAATGAAAATATAGAAAATAGTGCCTTCTTTGCTGGATCAAATAAGAATTTAGGAAGTTCAAAGCTATCATCATTCAAGAAGAAAGAAAATACGAAGAATGGAGACTGGTATTGTACTCATTGTAAAACAAAAGGGCATACCAAAGAAACTTGTTTCAAGATTATAGGTTTCTCTGATTGGTATCAAGAAATGAGAAAGAAAACAAGAAGATGGGGCCTGAGATGACTAGTCATAGAATTAATATGGCTAACACTCCTCTTGATGGTGATGATAGTGATGATTCAGATCAGCAGTCCATGAAGAATTTTATACAACAAGAGATTTTGAAAATGCTTAAAGGCAAGCAAGTTGTTCAAACTGAGTGCATCAATTTTGCACAGGATTTTACAGGTATAATTTCTTTTGTATCTCATGCCAAGGTTGGCAAAAATGATTGCTGGATTATTGACACGGGTGCTAGTAGTCACACCAGTTCTACAAAACATCTATTTAACAGTCTCAATTCTTTAAATGTGCCTAATTCTATTCATTTACCAGATGGAACTGCCAAAATTATTTCTTCCACTGGTGATATTTCTCTTGCTGGCAAACTTCTTCTTAAAAATACTTTGTTCATTCCTTCTTTTAAGCATAATTTATTGTCTGTCAGTAAACTCACTACATTTAGTTCTATGATTTTTACTTTTCTTCCTTCCTACTGTGTCTTACAGGTTCAGAGGACTAAAGTCACTCTTGGCATTAGAAAACTCAAGGGCAATCTTTATGTTCTTGAGCATGATTCGTTTTCTCTAGACTTTATTCATGATTTTTTTCTAGTCATTAAATCTGATATTGTACTTCTAAATAGTTCATCTTTCACTTCTCATCTCTATAATTCTATAAATACAATTGTTCATAAGTCTTGGTCACTTTGGCATAAAAAGACTTGGACATCCTTCAATTTGTGTATTGAAACACTTGCATTCATTAAATAAAATGTTTGATTTCTAGCGTTATGATGTTGTTTGTGATGTCTATGCTAAATCCAAACAAACTAGAGTACCGTTTCCTATTGTATCTAGTCATACTTCTAGCTTATTTGAAATTGTACATCTTGATGTATGAGGGCCCTATCAAGTGGAATCTTTAACATGAGGGAAGTATTTTCTGACTTTAGTAGAAGATTTCAGCAGGAGCACTTGGACTTTTCTTATGCAGTCTAAGTCTCAAGTGCCTAAACTACTGGATACTTTTATTCGAATGGTTTTCACTCAATTTGGCATTAAAGTGAAGATAATAAGAACTGATAATGGGGGAGAGTTTGTGGGACGATTATGTCAGGATGTTCTTCTTGCTCATGGAATATTGCATCAAAGATCTTGTGTGTATTCTCCACAATAGAATGGGACTGTAGAGAGGAAACACAGACACATTCTTCAGGTTGCCAGGTCTTTGTTGTTTCAAGCTTTAATGCCAAATATGTTTTGGGGTGAAGCCATATTACATGCGACTTGCTTGATCAATATAACTCCTACTCATGTTCTTGACTGGAAAACTCCTTATGAAATGCTGTTTGATTCTTTACCTGATTATGAAAGCAATAAAGTGTTTGGATGTCTTTGCTATGCGACTAATGTCTCTTTACATAGAGATAAGTTTGCTGCTCGAGCATGTAGGTCTGTTTTTCTAGGCTACGTTCCAGGCAAAAAGGGTTTCAAGGTGTATGATCTTGATTCTCATACTGTCATGGTGTCCAAAGATGTTGTGTTTCATGAGGATTGTTTTCCCTACTCCAGTATTTCTTCCTTACCTGAATCGAATGATTTGCCTATACAAAATGTTACCTTACTTCCTGAATTCACCGAAACAAAAGAAACTCCTATTCTTTCACCCTCTTCTTCTTTCACAATTGGTGTTCTGGATGGCAATTCAATGGATGTTGTTGCTGCCCCTCATACGGCTACTCATAGAAGAAGTTCCAGACCTATAAGAAGGCCTAATTAGTTGCAGGATTTTGTAGTCAATACTGTTTTTCCTGTGTCATCCCCACATGTTCCTTCTACTTATCCATTTAAAAAATCCTCATCTTTGTCTCCTGTTACATATCATTTTTTAGCCAATATCACCATGCATTAGGAACCTTCTTCCTACAATGCTACAAAAGATAATCCCAACTGGATTAAAGCCATGGCAGATGAGATTAAAGCTTTAGAAAAGAGTCATACTTGGGAGTTGACTTCTCTTCCTCTCAATAAGAAGCTTATTGGTTGTAAGTGGATTTTTAAACTCAAGCTTAAGGCTGATGGTAGTATAGACAGGTATAAAGCACGATTAGTTGCCAAAAGTTACACTCAAGTTGCTGGAGAAGATTACATAGAAATTTTTTTCTCCAGTAGCTAAAGTTGTCACTGTTAAGATTTTTTTCACAATTGCTGCAGCACGGGGATGGTTTATATAGCAGATGGATGTCAATAATGCCTTCCTTCATGGGCATTTAAATGAGAAAATTTACATGAATCCACCACCAAGTTATTCAAAAGCTGGGCCTGGTATAGTGTGCAAGCTCAATCGAAGTCTTTATGGGTTAAAGCAAGCTTTCAGGCAGTAGAACTCTGAGTTAACCATTTTTCTGATTTCTTATGGTTTTATTCAGAGTCTTAATTTCTTATGGTTTTACTCAGAGTCCTCATGATCATTGTTTGTTCACACTTCGTCAGGGGGATATGTTTTTAATGCTGCTAGTTTATGTAGATGATTTGCTTATAAATGGCACTTCTTCTATGGCGATTGCTCATCTTAAGGCTGCTCTGGATGTCAAATTTACTATCAAAGATCTGGGTGATGCTCATTATTTTCTTGGCTTAGAACTCATTCGAGATGATCGTGGGTTATTTGTTAACCAAAAGAAGTATGTATTAGATTTACTCACTGATACTGGTCTCCTTGGGTCGAAGCCAAAGGTTACACCTCTGCCATCTCATGTCAAGCTGTCAGCTGATGGTGGAACTTTACTTACAGATCCTCATGAATATAGGCGAATCATTGAAAGATTTCTTTATCTAAATTTTACCATGTAAGGCCCCTAACATTACCCTAATCTAATTTGTATATTTGAATGGGATATTTTTTTGATTAAGATTAAATTAAATGAGGAATTTGTATAAGTATGGGTCAAGAGGGGGTAAATTATCATGTTATTATGTTATTTGCATGAAAATAAAATTTTAAATCATGGTTTAATGTTAATTAATGGTGTAATTGAAGTAAAAAAGTATTAATTTGGGGTAAATGTATTGTTTTGGAAACTCAAGGTCAAATGTGAATAGAAATGTATGTTTAAAGGTCAAATTGAGAGAAGGAATAAATTGCAAGGTAAATGTAAGACATGCAAATTTTCAAGGGACTAAAGAAGGGATTTTCTTTATTGGTATAAAAGGCTTGAGTTAGTAGAGATGGAGGTGGTGTGTAGTTGAGAGCTGATCGGCATTTGAGGGAGAGAAAACCAGAAAATATTCATCTTTTCTTTCTCTCATTCCCATTGATTCATCTCAAGCAATTAGATGATAATTTTAGTTGGTTAATCAAGAGTACAATGTATTAAACTTAAGGTAATTAAACTGTTAATTGAACCCTTCATCATCTTCTTCTTCTTTTCATTTTGACTGAGGAAAACGTTAACTGTGTGCTGGAACTTGAATGTCGATGATTTTTGTAAAGGAGAAGAGGAAGGAAGGAAGAGCAAAGGAAAGGGTATTGCTAGAGGTTGAAGACATTGGATTTTTCAGCCAAGGTATGGGAATTTAGGCTGTTCATATTGCATGTGGAATTGATTGTTAGAATTGGGTATGATTTACAGAATTTAAAGTTACGTTTTGCTGGATTTTAACAATGTGAGGTTGAAGAATAGATTGTGTCTTTGCCGAGTCGTGAATATCTTCATGAGTCATGAACTATTGTCCGACTCGTGAAGCTCTTCACGAGTCGTGCATCTTCTTCCTCTGGGAATGTTGGGTTCACTCATGAAGCTCTTCACGAGTCGTGAATATTAGTTCGACTCGTGAAAATCTTCACGAGTCGTGAAGTTTAGCTTTTCTTCTCCACTCGTGAACCTCTTCACGAGACATGAGTATTGGCCTTATTAGCTTCACTCGTGAATCTCTTCACGAGTCGAACATTTCGTCATGAGTGAATGACCAGTATGGATTGTTTTGCTCATAAGTTGAGCTATAGAGCAGCAAATTGAATGATTTTTTTTGCATTGGAAAATAGACGTCTATACCTATATTTCATGTGAAGGAACCTAGACTTAAATCTGCCTTTAATTACATGGAATTTAGGATTGAATTTGGACTAGTTCTTTAGACTGCACACAGAAATAGAATTTACAGTAATGGGCATATCTTTTTGTAGAGATGTTGAAATGTTACAAAAATGAAATTCTGGAAAAAAATTAAAGACATGAAAGTCTAACTTTGATGAAGAAATGTTGGTTTAAATCCTTCTAAATTTTACATTATAAATTGTTCTAAATGACAGTCCACACGATTTGGTTTTAAAACAGCCTATAGTATTTTTCAAATAACTCAAGCTATAGGTCAGATATGGAGATGAATTTTGATGCTCTGGAAACTAGACACATAGAGGGATAAAATTGTGGAAGATCATCTTGACTAAAATTGACTTTTTCCTTTCCAAATGTGGCTCACAAGTTGAGTACGGAAAGTTGTCCTATACATATTGTTGTTGCACTTGACTTTATGATTACTAATTAAATTAAGACAAATAGTTGTTTTTATGATAGTAAAATAAATTGGACAGGGCATGTAATTTGACTATCAATGAAAGATTTATATGCATACATGTACATTCGTTGTGTATATGAATAAAGATTAGTGATGAAATATCTAACCTATACATGTAATTAGACTTGTACATGATTGTCATATGCCTAATTGATGTGTGTTAGTGTAAGCCCTAGCCCCAATGCATTGTAATAAAGCACTTTGAATTAATAAAATGAGGCATTTGTTTTATCCTTTGTATTCCTGTGCATCTCAATTGATAAAACTATCCAAGAGTGTTGTTTCGGTTTAAGTTATCATGTGTGAGGCACATGGTTGTAAGACCTTGAAACAAATGAGACATCATTCTAAATATCCTTGGTCAGTCATTGTTATGGGAATAACAATGAATTAAGACTAGTATGCTCTCTCTGATATTATGAGTTCTGTCTTACGGATCATTAGGACAAGAGTGTCAATCAGAGATCATAGATACATGTTAAAGAACATGGTATCTGGATACGATCCGCTCATGAGAACACTACATGGTACAAGTCATAAGTGTTTCTCATATTGTAACGCCCTTCTCGGAACAGTACTTTCTGAAACGAAACTTAGCTGACAACAACAAGTTTTTTTTTTCTGAACACTTTAATCCACTCGGAAAACTTATACAGTAATTACAGAATCGAATAACAGTCTTATGAACAATCATTAATCACCAAATCAAAACTTATTCTAATCCATACATTCGAGGCAAATAAACATATAACCAAAATATCATTCAAACTTTTACCTTAATAGTCTAAGTATATACATGCCAAAAGCTTATACTAACTAATACAAAAATCTTCTCTTCCGATCTGGTCCTTCAATGTACTGTGCTCCCACAACGCTTCAGAACCTGCACGCAGTAAACACTACATGCTGAGCATTAAATATGCCCAGTGGTGACTACTAATCCAAGAATTTCCCAAACATAAGCATAATTACATACTTTATGCTACTAGTATTCTTATTTCATTAAGTATTTCCTTTTATTTCAGTTATGACTAATCTCGTTATTAAGTTCGTATTCTGATAACCATTGGTCTTTGTTTCTGAACTATTAACTTTACTTTGCAGTATATTCTTTAGGTGAATCAATATCGGATTTACTCTTTTACTTTTACTTTTATCACTACTTTCTTTTTATCCTTTAGTCACAGCGATTTAACTATCATTCTAGTTAACAATATGTATTGGTACTCGTGTCTTTACTAGTACCAAAATAAACTATTTAAATTCTTGTTTTAATGTTCAATTATTCAGTTTGAACTCTAATTGTACTTCTTGCTATTTATTCTTTTATTTTTGTTTCAACTCTTTACCAATAAATACATTACTAATTACCAGTTAATCAAATTCATCCTTTTTACGAAAAACACAATACATTCTGAATTCTTATAAAACCTTTCTTTTCTTTTTCCTTACTAATTACAGTTTACAGAAATCTTTACGGATTTATCTCAATTTTTTTTTCATTTTCTTTCAAACGAATCGTTTTTTGTTATAACTTTTCATATATTCAATTCAATTAAACAGTACTTATCTATTCATTTCAAAGTGCCCCTAATGCAATATAACAGGTTTTCCACAACGGATACACGGAACTGGACCCAAAGGTCCCACGTAGCAGATAGAGAAATGATCTCGAAAGATCAAGTCTCACATAACAGATATAGATACAGATACACTTTTACAGAAGCTATGGAGATCAAAGATCCCAACCATAGCTAAGCAAGTCGCCATGACTTGCACCGCGGTACAGAGCTGTCCCTATGGCTAGCCAATTATATCCAAAATAAGAATCATACTACCTGTCTATCGCTAAGGGAAAACATAATCAATCTCATTGCCAACATTTTTGAACACTTAAAACTTTTAATTTCTTTCTTTTGTTTATTACTATACGTTATTCTGATCAAATGCACTCTTTCGTGTCTTTGATTTATAGCATACGTTTAATTTCTTTCTGGTCACTTTTGTGAATTATTCTTCGATAATTCACTCAGATACTTAAATCTTTTAATCTTTTATACAGATTACAAATTATGAATTATAGTATTATAATTCACACTTTTCCTTTTTATTATTTTTTTATATAATTCTTTGCGAATTATTCTCTAATCATTCAATAGTTGACTTCTTTTTCTTTTATTGTTAAGACTTTTTAGTCATTCGGTATGCCAACTGTATTTCGTCGGCGAAATATTTTTATAATCATTAATTCTTTTAATACTTTTTTTTTGTCAACTAATTTATTTTGATAAATTAGTCACGTCTTTATTTTTCTACTTTTAGGCATTTAGGAACTTTAAGTATATCAACCATTATCTTATGCCTCTAACAAGCATAATTTGACTTTTTCTATCGATTTATTCATTTCAAATGCATAATTACGATTTTGCCATTATAATTATTTATTTTCATTTTTATTATATAATTTCCTCTATTATTCATCTTTTATTCTTTAATTTTACCATTTTCGGGTAAAATTACATTTTAGTTCTTAAACCACAGAAATTCTATCTTTCGAAATCGTTATGCCTCCGAAATTACTATTTTACCCTTAGTAAGTATTTCTTACTTATTTTTACGCGTTAATCACTTACTTTGGCAAAATTACCATTTTGCCCCTAAAACTTTTATTTTCCTTTATTTAAATCCTTTTTATATTCAAACTCATTTTATCTTTCTTTTATTTACGTATTAATTTATTTTCATCATTTCTATTTATTTATGAATTATTTTTCAATAATTCATTATTCTTATTATTTTCACGACCTAATAATTATTTCGAAAAATCGGTCGGTTGACTTTTTATTTCTAGTCATTGACATTAATTAAATTTTCACATTAATTTCTCATTTTTGTCATTTTTATACAATTATACATTAAAACTTCAATTGTTTTCATTATACATATTCATATAAAAATTCCAATAAAATCTCAATAATTTCAATAAATTCCAACAAAGTTTATTTATGCATTATTTATTGGTTATTGTCATTTTTCATCAAATTAATCATTTAATTCACAATAAATCACAATTTTCATTCAATACATACACTATATAAAATCTTAAAAATTCCCAAATAAATTTCAAATATTCTCTAAAAATTAATAGACATCAATTATCAAGTCTATTATTATTTTAAGCTAACATACATTAATTTCATGCATTTTTCTCATCAATTTCTTCACCCTAGTAATTCGGCCATCAACCATTTCCTACCTTAAAAATTTTCTTTCTTCCATTAATGCCTTCATCTCATTTTCTCTCATGGTGAATTTCATTTATCCTAACGTAATTGCATTAATTAACAATTTTTCATATTTTTACCTTAATTACATAATTAAGGAAAATTCATATTAATAGGAAAATCAAAGAATTTAGTAGTCACTTACCTTTTTCCATGCCTTAGCTTCCTTAAGCTTTACTTTTTCTTGCCTTTAGCTTGCTTACTTTGCTCTCCTCCATGAAACCCTCAAATGGCCCCTAAACTTTCTCTCTTGAATTTCTTTGATTTTCTTACTTCTTTTGAAGAGAGGAGGGCACTAAATTAACTAAGGAGGCAGAAAATACTATTTGGTGGCTTGATTTGGTATGAAATGGAGAGAGAAATGAAGAAAAATCAAACAACAATGGTGAAGATATGGTCGGCCAAGAAGAGAAGGAGAAGAAGACGTGAAGCTGCTGCTACTACTCCAGAAAATTCCATCTATTTATATCACTTAATTTAGGTAAAAATGGGCTTGGGTTGATTTGGGCTTAATTAATTAATTAAAGCCCAATAATAACCTAATTCAAAGCCCAAAATGATTTCTCCTATTTTCTCACTTCAAATCACTCCAAATTTGATGCCATAATTTTTATCACATCAAAAATAGGTAGTACATAAAATTTTGGCTCAATCGGAGTCCGTTATCGATCCGATTCAAACGTATCGGTCCGATTCGATAACTGTCGACATTGCCGAAAAATTTATTTTTTTATACCAAAATATTCTATATCAAATTTCATTGAGAACTGTAAAATCTGGCAATTTTTAGAGTTCATTTGCTATTTTTAAAGATTTATGCAAAATTAAGTCACATTCCCGACCAGGAAAATTGACTTGCTACCTTTTTCGTATTTTTGACTTTCGGAGGCCTATTTGACCTCGAATTCACTTCAAATTTCAACCATAGACTCACCATGACTATTCCTTTCAAATAGTCCAATAAAATATTTTCGACTTCTGGGTATCCTTCCAGGCCCAGAAAATACTATTCACTGCCGGAAAGTACTATTCACGGCTGACCCAGTGTTGAGGCCGTTACAATTATGCAAGTTTTGTATCAGAGTTCTTAGACCTGAAATCTCTATAAAACTCTTTATGAATTACTGTGTACTTTGACATACACCTAACGTGCTCGTAACAGAGTGACAAGTACGGGTATGATTGGGTATGCATTAATTCATGTTAGAGAGCATGAGAGAAGTGAAGGGATTACCCCTCTCAATAAGAGAGAAAATATCATCGGCCACTTGATCAGTGAACTGAGAAGTGTATGGCCATACCGAGATGAAATAATGAGTAATCATTATTTATCTGAGAGTTCAATGTCACTGGAATATCAAGAAAGGAATTAATATATATAAGGATGACTAGTTCCATACCTTATATTAATTCTGATATTTATGGGTAAGGGACTATGCAAAATTGCATTAGGTCACTAAATGCCATATGCATTTTCATTTAATTTGAAATGTTATAATATCTTGCTAGAGAATATATATAGCCTTTGAATTAATTTATTAATTCATTACCAACATTAAATGGACCTATAAGATCGCACACAAAGCATTGGGCTTAAAATACTTAAATTAAGTATTGGACATTAATTTGGGCTTTTAATTAAAGTCAAATTAATGTGTGTAATGGATTATTAGATTGCTATTGGACATTGGCCCATGAGAGAGAGAAATTCAGCCCACAAGGTTTAATTTCAATTAATTAAATGTATTGTATTAATTTAATTAATTGAGTATTAAAGCCTAAAAGACTTATGATCAAATTAAATCTCTTAATTATAAATATAGGTGGCCGAAATTCCTAGAGAAAAGAAAATGAATTTCGGCACATGCTTTTATTTATTAAGTGATTTATTTGGTTAATATGTCTTATGTTTTAATCTTGGATTAATTCAAAAGAATTTAAATCAATATATATCTCTTATTTTAAAGAAGTGATAAAGGCTGAAATCTATTATCTTTAAGTATTTGATTTTAGATTTATCACTTAAAATAAAAGGATATATGATATGCTTTTTCTAAAAGCTTAAATACCGCAAGTATACGGTGTACCGATTATAGTACTTCAGATATCGATCCCACGAGGAATGTTGATTAACATTGTACACTATTACTACTTGATTTTAATCTTGTTTACAATGCTCATTAATTTACAAGTTAAAATTATTATTAAAACCACACTACACTAAATTAAATATTATTCTACTTTAATGATAATCTGAGAAGACTTATTAATATAATGAATATAACATATACATAATTATGGAATTTGATATTTTTCTCTTATTTATAATTCAATCTTTATCATGCAAGCCAAGTTGGAATAATGTTCTATGTCGCAGCTCTCGCATCTAGACTAGATTATGCCTTAAACATGCATTTATGGTTCTAAATCGCAGCTCTCGCATCTAGACAAGAATTACATAAACACACATTCAAAGAATAAAAACCAACCTATAACAACTATCTCCACATGTGATCTCTCAAACTATGCTTTGATAATGAATTTCCTATTAACTTTCAATAAGACGTTGCTCTCGCTAACTCCCTTATTTATGACCATTTTGTTAATTTTCAGAGAAGGAATTGCACATCGAAGGTCGTCTTCCTTAACTTATAATGATACTAATAAACTTTTAATAGCAAATACTACATATAAAGATAAATGAAAGAGAAATGAATATATATATGAATAACAACAATCAAATTGCTAAAAAGAATTCATAATAATAACAAAGAAGAAGTAAAGATTAGAAATAGAAGAAGGGATCTCTCAACCATTCTTCCTTTCACCAAGTGTAGTCTTCTTCATTGTATTTGCCTTCTCTTCAAGCCATAAAACTAAAACTAAAACTATTACTCTCTAATTACACTTTTTAAAATAATAAAAATAAAATGATAGATTGATTCATCTCTTTTGATTATAACTTCTAGGGTATTTATAGATTTTCAAACATTATGTCCCTCTAAGTGCCTCTCCATAGGTATGCAACCCTTGGTGAAAAGTCATGCCTCTTTAAAATTTGATTTGAAATTTAAATTGCATAACCACCATTTATATTTATAACTTCCTTGCCAAGCATTGTGACCCTTCAAGCACCTTTCCATAACAACATAACTCTTCAAGTATCCCTCTAGAAGTATACATCATTTGGTGAAGAGTAGTGTCCTTTTGAAGTGCCTTTTAAACATGAACTGCCTATCACCGCCTCCTGTCGCGATCGCGGCACCTGTCGCGCTCGCGACGGGACACGCTTCCCTTGTCGCGCTCGCGATACCTGTCGCGCTCGCGACACCGTCTTTTCTCTCTTTTTTCTTCACCTTTTTCTCCCTTTTCTCCTACATACACAAAACTTAACAAAATACATTAAACACACCTAATTCTAACATAATTTAATACAACTAAACATTATTTTGGTAACAAAATATGGATTAAATATGAGCTATTTAGGCTCATATCAATATATATTTGAAAGAAGAGAAAAAACGCCAACCCTAGTTTTTATTCTAGTTTTTGCGTGAACTCTTTCTCTCTCTCTCAAGTTTTCTTTTAGCCAATTTTTCACAAGGAGAAAGGATAGTTCCTCATTCTCTTGTGATATTGGATAGTAATAGCAACCTAAGAGAAGTACAAAATCAAATTTTATAACTTCAAACCATTGCCTTTACACAATACCGAAAAAGAGAGCTAGCAATCTCGATTTTAAGCCGTCGGTGTTAGTGTGTGTGTGAGAATAGAGGGAGTGGCGTAAAAGGCTGTTCCTTGGCATTGGTGATCGAGACCTAAGGCGGATAAAGTCACCTTAGCTGCTGGGCATCATCAAATTCAATTTTCAAAAGGCATCATAAGTTGTAAGATCTACAACCCTAAAATTGCATGTTTCGTTTCTTGCTTCGGAATTGTATGGTATGTATGATAAAAAATTTTGTTTTTTCGCTGTGCTATCATGATATTCATACCATGTCATATTCCATAAGTTTGGTATCAGAGCCTAAACATGCTTATTTTAGTGCTTTAGATGCATGAAAAAATTAATTAAAAATCGTCATTATGAAAACATGCAAATCTGAAATTTTCTGTTTTGAGTTTTTTGCATTGTTTTGGTAAAAAAACGATTTTAATTGATTAGATAGGTATTATAATTAATATGACATGTTAATATACTATCCTAAGATGTTATTAGGGCTGGTAATGGTCGGATTTAATTATTTATACCTGATGGTACATGTTAATTATGAAACTAGGTGCTAGTTGGCATGTAAATTGCTATTTTAACAACTAGTTTTCAAAATTAAATGTAAAAACGATTTTGGAATGTTTGTAAGTGATATTTAAAGATTAATTATCAGGTATGGACATATTTTAAATTTGGTTTTAATTCTGGTCCATGACAATTTAATTGATTAATTTTAAAATCACTTAAAACTAAGACTAGTTTGTGTTTGTTACATGTTTAATCAACATTGTTTGGTTTGTTTTGATTAAAATGGTAAAAACACATTTAGATCAGATTTGTACAGAATATTAAATCAATATTTATGGACTTATTTAGATTATTAAATGACTCATAAAATTGATTTAAATGTTTGTGCATTTTATGGCATTACATAAGCATTAAACAACTAGTTTTTGTTGTTTGTTTGTTTTTGCATGAATGCCGTGTACCATATATGTGTTTTTCATGATTTTATATTTTTAATTCATGTTAGCACATATTATATGCATTTTTAATGTTTATGGGCTGTATGACATAAAATTAAAAATGGCAAAATTGGAAATTATACTAGAGTTGATTTATAGCACAAATCTAACTAGTTAGTGTTTTGGGCTTTTAAGAGAACTTATTCAATAAGAGGATTTATTCCATTGGGCTTCGGCCCAGGCCCATTACGAGGTCATCTCTTAAAGGTTCAAGTACACAATTTCCATTAATGGGCTTGGCTAAATTAAATAAAATTGGACTTTGTTTTATCCATGAATGTTATGTATATTTATTTGCTAGTTTGGTGTGATGAATGGATATACATGGTGCATTCATGGGCCCTGGGTTTTGTAATTAAATATGGCTTGCTAGCCATTATGTTTTATTGTAAAAGTTTTTCATTTATTTCTTAGAATAGAATATATTTGAAGACTTTGTAAATCAAGACGAAGCCCACCGGAATGGAGAAGCCCAACTCGAAGATTCTTATGTAATAGTATAGAATCTTAGTTGTAGGTTTTTGGGCCCATGTTTGTCACGCTTTACTTTATACAATTATATATATATGTATGCTATGTATGGATGACAAAGCGTATGCCATGTAAGCCGTAATAAAATGAATCCCTAAAATAGTAAGTCATAAAGTTGCCTTCCTAATTCGAAACATGTCAAGGCATCGATCATCGGTCACGTAGACTAATAGTCCTAGATGCGCCCGATTATCTTTGTGAGGCATGGGTTGTGAATGTAGGTTGGACTTAACATGAAAAGGGATGCCCGGACCTAGGCAACTAATAAATGGGTTGTGCTATAACATCTTAAGATGTTAACCCATTTGATCCAAGAGTCATGTGCGAGACATGATTGGAGTTTTTCTACCTAAGTAACTTAACTTATTAGGTGTACAGGCTCAGCTTGACTAATAAGTTGTTGTGAAAAGTGGATCTTGGCCCACATTAAATCACTAACGTGAATTATTTAAAGGGATATTAATTCGGTTTGTGGGATCATAAATAAGACCTCATTTAATCTTGCTAAATTTTATTGTAGATTGAAAATGGCATCTTCAAACAACAATTTCTCATTGCGATCGGTCCTTGAAAAGGACAAATTGAATGGCACCAATTTCATAGACTGGTCTCGAAACTTAAGAATAGTTCTTAAGCAAGAGAAGAAGTCGTATGTTTTGGATGCACCCTTGCCTGAAGAACCAGGAAGGAACGCCTCTGCGGTTCAAAAGGAAACTTTTGAGACCAAGAAGAGCGACTCCAATGATGTGACCTATCTGATGCTGGCCACTATGGTGCCTGAATTGCAAAAGCAATTTATGGACCAAGAGGCCTATGCGATCATGGTGCACCTCAAGGAGATGTTCCAAGAGCAAGCTCGTCACGAGAGGTTCGTGACAACAAAGGCTTTAATTTCTTGCAAGATGGCTGAGGGTACTCCTGTTAGTACCCATGTACTCAAGATGAAAGGGTATCTTGATACTCTTGAGAAGCTTGAGGTACTAGTGTCAAAGGAATTGGCCACTGACTTGATCTTAGGATCATTGCCTGTTGCTTATGATCCATTTGTGATGAATTATAACATGCATGCAATGAAAAAGTCAGTCACTGAGCTTCATGGGATGCTTAAGAATGCTGAAGAGAACATTCGAAAGACCAATCCCGTATTAATGGTTCAAAAGGGAATTAAGAAGGGACCCGCTAAGGGAAAGGGAAAGGGAAAACCCAAGTCAGTTGGGAGTGCACCTCAAGCCCAATCCAAGCCCAAGGCGCCAAAACTCAAAGAGAGTGAGAGCACTTGATTCCATTGCAACAAGATAGGGCATTAGAGGAAGAATTGCGCTCTCTTCAAGGAAGAACAAAAGAAGAATGGAGCTAAGGCGTCCAGTTCTGGTATTTTTGTTGTTGAAATTAACCTTTCTATTTCTACCACTTGGGTATTGGATACCGGTTGTGGTTCTCACATTTGTTCAAATGTGCAAGGGCTAATAAATAGGCGGTTACTTGGGAAGAATGAAGTGGACCTCCGTGTGGGGAATGGAGCACGAGTTGCTGCCATGGAGATAGGCGACTATCACCTCACTTTACCTTCCGGACTTTGTATTATTTTGAATAATTGTTATTATGTGCCTGCTATGAGCAGAAACATTATTTCAGTTTCATGTTTGGATAATGATGAATTTGATTTTGTTATTAAAAATGGCAATGCTCATATTCGTCGCCAAGGCATTTCTTATGGCAATGCCATGTTGCAAAATGGCCTTTATATCCTTGATTTACAAAACAAAGAGTCAATATACAACATTAATACAAAGAGGGTTAAATCAAATGAATTGAACCCTACTTACTTTTGGCATTGCCGTTTAGGACATGCAAACGAAAAACACATTTCAAGACTCCACAAAACTGGAGTGCTTGGGTCATTCGACTTAGAGTCTTATGACACATGCGAGCCATGTTTGCATGGAAAATTGACAAAGAGTCCTTTTAATAAAAAAGGTGAGAGGACTAATGGCTTATTGGAACTAATACATACCGATGTATGTGGACCTTTAAGTACACATGTCAGAGGTGGTTTTAGCTACTTCGTGACATTCACAGATGACTTCAGTAGATATGGCTATGTCTATCTAATAAAGTACAAGTCTGAAACTTTTGAGAAATTCAAAGAGTTTAAGAACGAAGTAGAAAACCAACTTGGCAAAAGTATAAAAGCCATTCGATCAGATCGAGGTGGCGAATACTTAAGCCATGAGTTTGACAGTCATCTAAAGGAGTGTGGTATTATTTCACAGCTCACTCCTCCTGGAACACCTCAATGGAATGGTGTGTCCGAAAGGAGAAATCGAACTCTGTTGGACATGCTTCGATCTATGATGAGTCAAGCTAATCTTCCTATCTCTTTTTGGGGTTATGCATTAGAAACTGCTGCATTTCTATTGAACCGTACTCCAACTAAAGCAGTTGAGAAGACACCATACGAGGTATGGACTGGGAAAGAACCCAATATGTCTTTTCTCAGGATTTGGGGCTATGAAGCACATGTTAAGAAATTAACATCTGACAAACTAGAGTCCAAATCCAGTGTCTGCTTGTTTGTGGGTTATCCTAAAGAAACAAAGGGATACTACTTTTACTCACAAGCCGAGAACAAAGTATTTGTTGCTCGCAAGGCTGTTTTCTTGGAAAAGGAGTTCCTTCTCAAGAAAGACAGTGGGAGTAAAGTAGAACTTGGAGAAATTCAAGCACCACAAACTCCTATAGAGGATGGTTTGGAAATGGGATCAAGTTCACAACTAGTTATGGAACAAGAACCCATTACACAAGAACCTAGAAGGTCCGGTAGGGTACGTCAGGAGATTGAGAGATATGGATTTCTAATCACTGACAGTGACACTATTGAGTTAGTAGATCGTGAGGATCCTACTACCTACCGAGAAGCTATTGAGAGCCCAGACTCGGAAAATTGGCTTGAAGCTATGAAATCCGAGATGCAATCAATGTACGATAACCAGGTTTGGACCTTGGTTGATCCACCAAAAGGTGCTAAGGTAATTGAATGCAAGTGGCTATTCAAACTCAAAACTGATAAGACCTACAAAGGTAGACTAGTAGCAAAAGGTTTTCGACAAACTCATGGTGTAGACTATGACGAGACCTTTTCGCCTGTAGTCATGCTCAAATCCATTAGGATCTTGCTTGCCATAGCTGCATATCATGATTATGAGATATGGAAAATGGATGTCAAAACTGCTTTCCTCAATGGAAATTTACTTGAGGATGTGTATATGACACAGCCAGAAGGTTTTGTCAATCCCAAGCATCCTAAGAAGGTTTGCAAGCTTCAAAAATCTATTTATGGATTAAAGCAAGCATCCCGAAGTTGGAATCTTCGTTTTGATGAGGCAGTCAAAGAATTTGACTTCATCAAGAACGAAGATGAGCCTTGTGTGTACAAGAAGGTTGGTGGGAGCATAGTAGTATTTCTGGTCCTATATGTGGACGACATCCTTCTCATTGGAAATGACATTCCAACATTGCTAAAAGTTAAGCAATGGTTGGGAAAATGTTTTTTAATGAAAGACTTAGGTGAAGCCGAGACAATACTTGGTATTCGAATCTATAGAGATAGATCGAATTGGCTCTTGGGACTAAGTCAAGAAAAGTACATAGACAAAGTAATAAAGCATTTTAGTATGGGAGACTCAAAGAAAGGGTACATACCTTTGGCTTTGGGAGTTCCTTTGACTAAAGAACAGTGCCCTAAAACCAAAGAGGAAAGGGACAGCATGAGTAAAATCCCATATGCATCTGCTATCGGATCTATCATGTATGCTATGTTATGTACTAGATTGGATGTTGCTCATGCACTGAGTATAACCAGTAGGTTTCAGCAAGACCCTTGTGAGAAGCACTGGCCTGCTGTAAAAGGGATTCTGAAGTACCTGCGAAGGACTAAGGATCACTTCTTGGTGTATGGTGGTCAAGAAGAGCTCGTCATACAAGGTTATGCCGATGCTGCTTTTCAGACCAGCACTCAGGATTCTAGAACGCAATCTGGGTTTGTTTTTGTTTTGAACGGTGGTGCTGTCAGCTGGAGAAGCTCGAAGCAAGAAATCGTTGCCGACTCAACTACAGAATCTGAGTATATTGCAACAAGTGAGGCTGCAAAAGAAGCTGTTTGGATTAAAAATTTCATTTCTGGATTAGGAGTGGTCCCAAGCATCCTAGATCCATTAGAAATTTTTTGTGACAACAACGGGGCCATAGCACAGGCCAAGGAGCCCCGGTCACACCAGAAATCCAAACACATACTCAGGAGGTACCACCTGATCAGAGAAATCATTGATCGTGGGGACGTCAAGGTTAGCAAGATAGCAAGTGAAGACAATGTAGCAGATCCTTTGACAAAACAATTGCGTCCAAATCTGCACGAAGCTCATTTGAGAGCGTTCGGTCTTAGGGCTATGCCCAATTGGGACTAGTGCTAGTGGGAGATTGTTAGTGTAAGCCCTAGCCCCAATGCATTGTAATAAAGCACTTTGAATTAATAAAATGAGGCATTTGTTTTATCCTTTGTATTCCTGTGCATCTCAATTGATAAAACTATCCAAGAGTGTTGTTTCGGTTTAAGTTATCATGTGTGAGGCACATGGTTGTAAGACCTTGAAACAAATAAGACATCATTCTAAATATCCCTGGTCAGTCATTGTTATGGGAATAACAATGAATTAAGACTAGTATGCTATCTCTGATATTATGAGTTCTGTCTTACGGATCATTAGGACAAGAGTGTCAATCAGAGATCATAGATACATGTTAAAGAACATGGTATCTGGATACGATCCACTCATGAGAACACTATATGGTACAAGTCATAAGTGTTTCTCATATGCAAGTTTTGTATCGGAGTTCTTAGACCTGAAATCTCTATGAAACTCTTTATGAATTACTGTGTACTTTGACATACACCTAACGTGCTCGTAACAGAGTGACAAGTACGGGTATGATTGGGTATGCATTAATTCATGCTAGAGAGCATGAGAGAAGTGAAGGGATTACCCCTCTCAATAAGAGAGAAAATATCATCGGCCACTTGATCAGTGAACTGAGAAGTGTATGGCCATACCGAGATGAAATAATGAGTAATCATTATTTATCTGAGAGCTCAGTGTCACTGAAATATCAAGAAAGGAATTAATATATATAAGGATGACTAGTTCCATGCCTTATATTAATTCTGATATTTATGGGTAAGGGACTATGCAAAATTGCATTAGGTCACTAAATGCCATATGCATTTTCATTTAATTTGAAATGCTATAATATCTTGCTAGAGAATATATATAGCCTTTGAATTAATTTATTAATTCATTGCCAACATTAAATGGACCTATAGGATCGCACACAAAGCATTGGGCTTAAAATACTTAAATTAAGTATTGGGCATTAATTTGGGCTTTTAATTAAAGTCAAATTAATGTGTGTAATGGATTATTAGATTGCTATTGGACCTTGGCCCATGAGAGAGAGAAATTCAGCCCACAAGGTTTAATTTCAATTAATTAAATGTATTGTATTAATTTAATTAATTGAGTATTAAGGCCTAAAAGACTTATGATCAAATTAAATCTCTTAATTATAAATATAGGTGGCCAAAATTCCTAGAGAAAAGAAAATGAATTTCGGCACATGCTTTTATTTATTAAGTGATTTATTTGGTTAATATGTCTTATGTTTTAATCTTGGATTAATTCAAAAGAATTTAAATCAATATATATCTCTTATTTTAAAGAAGTGATAAAGGCTGAAATCTATTATCTTTAAGTATTTGATTTTAGATTTATCACTTAAAAATAAAAGGATATATATTTGAAAGAAGAGAAAAAACGCCAACCCTAGTTTTTATTCTAGTTTTTGCGTGAACTCTTTCTCTCTCTCTCAAGTTTTTTTTAGCCAATTTTTCACAAGGAGAAATGATAGTTCCTCATTCTCTTGTGATATTGGGTAGTAATAGCAACCTAAGAGAAGTACAAAATCAAATTTTGTAGCTTCAAACCATTGCCTTTACACAATACCGAAAAAGAGAGCTAGCAATCTCGATTTTAAGCCGTCGGTGCAATTGTGTGTGTGAGAATAGAGGGAGTGGTGTAAAAGGCTGTTCCTTGGCATTGGTGATCGAGACCTAAGGCGGATAAAGTCACCTTAGCTGCTGGGCATCATCAAATTCAATTTTCAAAAGGCATCATAAGTTGTAAGTTCTACAACCCTAAAATTGCATGTTTCGTTTCTTGCTTCGGAATTGTATGGTATGTATGATAAAAAATTTTGTTTTTCCGCTGTGCTATCATGATATTCATACCATGTCATATTCCATCAATGTGTACATATGTAATCCTATGACATGAAAGTGCACATGATCTGAATGATGATAAATGCATATATATTGGTAAACATGCTTATAGAAATAAGCCTACTATATGCGAATGTACCTACAGGTATGTACATTTACTATTATGTACATGAGTGTATGAGCATGTAATTGCCTTATGAGATAGAAGATGTTATAGCATGACTATGAACATGTGAGATGCTTAATGAGAACATGATCAGGTATATGATATGATGATTATATGTCATGCCTATATGTCATGATGCAAACTTATAGTCACACAAAATGGATGAGCTAATTGTGTAACTTGGCTTATGAAATGTGCATATATCTGTTTATGCACCAGAGAACTTATAGTTTTACAAGACGCTATATATGTATAAATAGTATACTATGAATACAGTCTTAATATGTGAATTGAACACGAATATAGTTCTGCCTGCGATAGAGTTTTAGATTTAGATAGATAGGCGCCTATAGGGAAATTACAGCTACCATAGTTTGGCCCAATTGGGTCCATAGTATGTATGATCCCATTTGAATCATGAACAACCCTATTTGGGTTGATAGCCGACCCCGTTTGGGTCTATAGATCTGATATCTTCGGATATCCTTCATTTTGATATCGATGTGTATCCATAGTTCCCGTTATCCACTGATAAATTTAAGGCAGGCTAAACGTTATTCATAATAATGATCAAAATTAAACAGTTAAAGTTATTTGACTAAAGATTGATATTGTGGATTATATTGTTGGTTTTCCCACAGGAATTATGTTTCATTTGAATATGTTTATGCTGTCTATATGAATTATGAATATGAGAATATTTGTTACTCTTTTGGGTACAATGTTTAGGTACATGAGAATATGTTTTATGCTTTAAAGTATTTGTTATTAATGACATGATACGTTGTACATGTTATTTATAATACACATTGTATGTATATTTTGATGACCATTGTGAGTGGTCATCCATCTATAGATATTTCCCGCTAAGCTTTATAGCTTATCACAGATTATTTATCCGTGTAGGTATTGTTAACAAGACTTTTGCTCTGGGACGATCTCTGCATCAGGAAGGGCCAACTACCGACTGTTAATCGTGATGTAGGATGTTTTTGTATTAGTATTATCATATGTTTTGCTTTATGGCCAGTTATGTTATAAAATGTATATAACCTATGAGAAGTGTTGTAACTCACAAGTAGTAAAGCTAAGAAGAGTATGTGTGCATGTGATATACATAAAGTAATATTTATATAGTATAGTATGCATGATACTAAGTATAAAATACAATACAGGAATAGACTTGTAGCACATATATAAGTATATGAAACCGTATGACATGATTAAGGGTAAAATGATAGTTAAACAAATATATTGTATAAGCATGATTAATAGTAATTAAATTATCAGATAAATAGGGTTTTGCATAGAGGGTGCTATAATTTATGGTATCAGAGCCTAGGTTTAGCCTTTTCTGGGTAAAAATGAACCTAGGATTCTATAGTATGACATAGTGTTTTGTTGGCCTGATGCAGAAGTGCCTGTTTTCTTATAGATCGAAGATGAAAAGCTCTAGAGATGCTTTTGAGGAATCGGCTGAAAGTAACAGGGCGGTTAGATCCAATCCATCCAATCTTGGATCTTCATCATCCAATCCAAATGAGGTTCCAGCAGCCATCCCTGTAGAAGCATTGTTAAAGATATCAAGGGATATGACTCAAATTCTTCAAAGGATGACTGCACCTAAAGCTCCAATTTCAGAAATTAGGAAGCATGGTGCTGAAGAGTTTTTAGGCACTAATCTGGAACAATTCGAGGAAGCTGAATTTTGGCTGGAAAGGCTAAAGAGAAATTTTGATGAAATCCATTGTCTAGTGGGTCATAAGGCATCTTGTGTTGTGTCCTTATTGCAAGGAGCTGCTTATGATTGGTGAAAGTTGGTGTTGAAGCAACCCCAGTTACCAGATCCTCTTACATGGGAATTTTTCACAGCTGAATTCAAGAAAAAGTATGTTACTGAGGCATACAAGCAAGAGAAGTCAAAGCAGTTTCTCAACTTGAAGCAGAGAGTTATGTTTGTGGATGAGTATGAGAAAGAATTCAGTCACTTGTGCAAATATGTTCCTGATGAGATGTTAACTAATGCTTTTAAATGCAGACAGTTTGAAGATGGGTTAAATGATCGTATCAGAGAAAAGTTAATTGGAGCTACATCTTTACAAGTGGTTAACTTCACTCAACTAGTTACAGCAGCCTTGCGAATTGAAAAGAATGAAATTGCAAAAAGGGAGAAAGAACAGAGAATGAGTGGGTCCAAGGGTGGATCTTTCACAGGAAAGAGAGCTAGAGTAACTCAAGGAAATCAACCAGCTGAGTCTGGCTATAGTTCTGCAAAAAAGGACAGGAGACAAGAATCTTCTGCAGTGTCTAAGCTGGGAAAGGGAACTTTAGGGAAACAGAGTGGGGGGCAACCTCCTGTGTGTCCCCATTGTTCTAGGCAACATTGGAATAGTTGCAGGAAATTGACTGGGGCATGTTTCAAGTGTGGTGGTACCGATCACTTCATGGCAAATTGTCCTTCGAAGAGGGATCAGGGTATTGGACAACAGGGCAGTAGAGGAACTTACAATGCACCATCTTCAGGTAGAGGCAGAGGAAGAGGACATGGGGGATCGAGGCATCAAGGATCCCAGTCTAGGAACATTTCTGAATCAGTTGACAGGCCCACAGCTCCAGTTGTTCCTATTCGAGCTTATGCAATGAAAGCTAGAGAGGATAAGAGTGCTCCATAAGTTATAGCTGGTATTTTCTCTCTCTTTGATTCTGACATGCATGCACTGATTGATCCTGGTTCCACTCATTCTTATGTTTGCACTGGGGGTATGGGTAGGAATGAGTCTACTTTACATAAACTAAAATATGATATATGTGTAACCAACCCTTTGGGTCACAGTGTTGTTGTTAATAGAGTGCATAAGCAGTGTCCTATTGTAATTCAAGGGAAAGAATTTCTTGCTGATCTTATTGAATTGCTATTTCGAGAGTTTGACATTATACTGGATATGGATTGGCTGTCTAGACATCATGCAGTGATTAATTATAAAGCTAAAACTGTAACTCTTACTGGTGCTGATGGTAAAGAAACTATAGTTCAGGGCCTTCGATCTAAACCCATAGCTAATGTAATAACAACTATGCAAGCTAAGCTATTTCTGAGAAAAGGATGTGAAGCTTTCTTAGCACTTGTGCTTGATTCAAGAAAAGAGATTGTGTTCTTTATCAAAAAAAAAAAGAAAAGAGATTGTGAATCTCCAAGAGATTCCAGTGGTGAAAGAATTTCCTGATGTGTTCCCTAAAGACTTACCTAGTCTTCCACCTGAAAGGGATGTTGAGTTGTCTATAGAAGTTCTACCTGGTATAGTTCCTATTTCGAAGGCACCCTACAGGATGGCTCCTTTGGAATTGAAGGAACTAAAGGTTCAACTACAGGAGTTGCTTTATAAATGCTTCATTAGGCCTAGTGCATCACCTTGGGGTGCACCGATTTTATTTGTGAAGAAAAAAGATGGGTCTATGAAGATGTGTATAGATTACAGACAGTTAAATAGGGTAATAGTGAAAAATAAGTACCCTTTACCTAGAATTAAAGATTTATTTGATCAGTTGAAGGGTGTTGGAGTGTTTTCCAAGATTGATTTGCGATCGGATTATTATCAACTTCGGGTTAAGGATGTGGATGTTTCCAAAATAGCCTTTAGAACTCGATATGGGCATTATGAGTTTTTGGTGATGCTATTTGGGTTAACAAATGCACCGGCTGCATTTATGGATCTTATGAATAGGGTATTTATACCCTACTTGGATCAATTTGTTGTTGTGTTCATAGATGACATTTTGGTATAGTTGAGAAATGAAGCGGAACATGCTGAGCACTTGAGAATTGTTTTACAGACTCTGAGGGAGAATAAGTTATATGCTAAGCTGAGAAAATGTGATTTTTGGCTTAAGGAAGTTTGTTTCCTTGGTCATGTAGTATCTTTTGAAGGCATTAGAGTGGATCCAGCAAAAATTGAGGCTATAGTGAATTGAAAGCTGCCTCGAAATGTGACAGAAGTGAGAAGTTTTCTGGGCTTAGCAAGTTATTACCGTCGTTTTGTGAAAGGCTTTTTAGTTATAGCTGCACCACTCACTAAACTGTTGAGAAAATGGCATAAAGTTTGAGTGGACTGACCGGTGTCAGGCAAGCTTTGATCAGTTGAAGAGATTTTTGACAGAGGCTCTAGTTTTGACACAATCAGTTACAAGAAAGGAGTATGCTATGTATAGTGATGCTTCCAGAGTTGGCTTGGGGTGTGTGTTAATGCAAGATGGTAAAGTAATTGCCTATGCTTCTAGACAGTTGAAGCCGTATGAGCAAAACTATCCAACCCATAACCTAGAGTTAGCAGCAGTGGTGTTTGCCTTAAAAATTTGGCGACATTATTTGTATGGGGAAAAGTGCAGAATCTATACAGATCACAAGAGTCTCAAATATTTGCTCACTCAAAAGAAACTTAACTTGAGGCAACGAAGATGGTTAGACCTAATTAAAGATTATGATTGTATAGTGGATTACCATCCAGGCAAAGCTAATGTTGTAGCTGATGCCTTGAGCCATAAGATGATGGCTGCTACGATTGCACATCACTGTAGATGGAAACTTACATATGATGGTGCTTTAATAACACAGTTGAAGGCTAGATCTTGTTTGAGGCAAACAGTGATTGATGCTCAGAAACATGATGAAAGGTTGCAATAGATTTCGAAGTCTTCACATGAAGGGACCCAGTCTGAGTATTCAGTGAAAGAGGATGGGGGTGTGTATTACCAGAATAGATTATATGTTCCTGATGACAAAGAATTAAAAAGAACAGTATTGAATAAGGCTCACAATATAGTATTTACTATGCACCCTGGTGGGAATAAGATGTACCAAGATTTGAAACAATGTTATTGGTGGCCTGGCATGAAGAAAGATGTGGTAGCATATGTCTCCAAATGTTTGACTTGTCAGCAGATGAAAGCAGAGCACTAGTTACCCTCTGGTTTGTTGAACCCCATCCCAATTCTACAGTGAAAATGGGAGGATATTACCATGGACTTGTAATAGGATTGCCCCTTACACAGAAAAAGCATGATGCAGTTTGGGTTATAGTTGATAAGCTGACTAAATCAGCTCATTTCATACCAGTTCGGATGGATTACCCTATGGATAAACTGGCAGAACTTTATGTAAATGAGATTGTTAGATTGCCTGGCATTCCGGTGTCAATAATCTCTGATAGAGATCCGAGATTCACATCGAGATTCTGACAGAGTTTGCAACAAGCACTAGGAACTCAGCTCTGTTATAGTAAAACATTCCACCCTCAGACGGATGGGCAATCTGAACGGGTTATCCAAATTCTAGAAGATATGATGAGAGGATGTATTTTGGATTTTGCTGAAAGTTGGGATAGATATTTAGCTTTAATGGAGTTCGCCTACAATAACAGTTATCAAAGGAGCATCGAGATGGCACCTTATGAGGCCTTGTATGGCCGAAAATGTAGAACTCCTATTTACTAGACTGAATTGTCGAAGTACAGAGTTATTGGTCCAGATATTGTTAAAGATATAGAAGAAAAGGTACAAGTTATCAGGTAGAGATTGAAGGAAGCTAGTGATAGACAGAAGTCGTATGCTGACTTAAAAAGAAAAGATATTGAATATCAAGTGGGTGACAAAGTATTTTTGAAAGTGTCATCTTGGAGAAAAGTATTGAGATTTGGAAAAAAAGGATAAATTGAGCCCAAGGTTTATTGGCCCATATGAGATTCTTCAAAGAGTTGGGCCAGTGGCATACAGGTTGACTCTCCCTATGGAACTAGCCAAACTCTATGATGTGTTTCATGTTTCTATGCTTCGGAGGTATCGATCAGATGAATCCCATGTGATACCAGTTCAAGATGTGCAAGTACAACCAGATTTCACTTATGATAAAGAGCCTATAGCAGTTCTGGCTAGAAAAGTTAGACAACTAAGAAATAAGTAAATTCCACTTGTTAAAGTGCTCTGGCAACATCACAATTTACAAGAAGTTACTTGGGAGCCAGAAACAGCTATGAAGGAACAACATCCTCACTTATATAAAACAGGTATGAATTTCGAGGACAAAATTCTTAAAGGGGAGAGAATTGTAAGGCCCCTAACATGACCCTAATCTAATTTGCATATTTTAATGGGATTTTTATTTGATTAAGATTAAATTAAATGAGGAATTTGTATAAGTATGGGTCAAGAGGGGGGTAAATTATCATGTTATTATGTTATTTGCATAAAAATAAAATTTTAAAGCATGGTTTAATGTTAATTAAGGTTGCAATTGAAGTAAAAAAGTATTAATTTGGGGTAAATGTATTGTTTTGGAAACTCAATGGTCAAATGTGGATAGAAATGTATGTTTAAAGGTCAATTTGAGAGAAGGAATGAATTGCAAGGTAAATGTAAGACATGCAAATTTTCAAAGGACTAAAGAGGGTATTTTCTTTATTGGTATAAAAGGCTTGAGTTAGTGGAGATGGAGGTGACGTGTAGTTGAGAGCTGATCGGCATTTGAGGGAGAGAAAACCAGAAAATCTTTATCTCTTCTTTCTCTCATTCCCATTGATTCATCTCAAGCAATTAGATGATAATTTTAGTTGGTTAATCAAGAGTACAATGTATTAAACTTAAGGTAATTAAACTGTTAATTGAACCCTTCATCATCTTTTTCTTCTTCTTTTCATTTTGACTGAGGAGAACGTTAACTGTGTGCTAGAACTTGAATGTCGATGATTTTTGTGAAGGAGAAGAGGAAGGAAGGAAGAGCAAAGGAAAGGGTATTGCTGGAGGTTAAAGACATTGGATTTTTCAACCAAGGTATGGTAATTTAGGTTATTCATATTGCATGTGGAATTGATTGCTGGAATTGGGTATGATTTACAGAATTTAAAGTTACGTTTTGCTGGATTTTAACGATGTGAGGTTGAAGAACAGATTATATCCTTGCTGAGTCGTGAACTATTGTTCGACTCGTGAAGCTCTTCACGAGTCGTGCATCTTCTTCCTCTGGGAATGTTGGGTTCACTCGTGAAGCTCTTCACGAGTCGTGAATATTAGTCCGACTCGTGAAACTCTTCACGAGTCGTGAAGTGTAGCTTTTCTTCTCCACTCGTGAACCTCTTCACGAGATGTGAGTATTGACCTTATTAGCTTCACTCGTGAATCTCTTCACGAGTCGAACATTTCGTCATGACTGAATGACCTGTATGGATTGTTTTGCTCATAAGTTGAGCTATAAAGTAGCAAATTGAATGATTCTTTTTAAATTGGAAAAAAAAACTTCTATACCTATATTTCATGTGAAGGAACATAGACTTAAATCTGCCTTTAATTACATGGAATTTAGGATTGAATCCGGACTAGTTCCCTAGACTGCACACAGAAATAGAATTTACAGTAATGGGCATATCTTTTTGTAGAGATGTTGAAATGTTACAAAAATGAAATTCTGGAAAAAAAATTAGAGACATGAAAGTCTAACTTTGATGAAGAAATTTTGGTTTAAATCCTTCTAAATTTTACATTATAAATTGTTCTAAATGACAATCCATGCGATTTGGTTTTAAAATAACCTATAGTATTTTTCAAATAACTCAAGCTATAGGTCAGATATGGAGATGAATTTTGATGCTCTGGAAACTAGACACATAGGGGGATAAAATTGTGGAAGATCATCTTGACTAAAAATGACTTTTTCCTTTCCAAATTTGGCTCACAAGTTGAGTTCGAAATGCTGCCCTATACATATTGTTGCTGCACTTGACTTTGTGATTACTAATTAAATTGAGACAAATAGTTGT
>JBBPFJ010000848.1:0-42628 GCA_037975025.1 Excoecaria agallocha | reverse complement strand
ACTCCGATCTTAGGACCAACTAAACCTGGCTCTGATACCACAAAATGTAACACCCTTACTGTAACGGTCTTATCGGACAGGCAGTCGGTCAAATTTTTTTTTTTTTTCTAATTCCCTTAACAATCAGTATGCATAAGTAACTTTCATTATTCAATGACCTATAACTGTCCAGAAATCACTATGCATTTAATAAAATTTTGGCAATATAACGGCTATATTCTTAACTAGCCCCCTGAAAAGCAAACATTTACACAGCCTCTCAGAGGCACAACAGTTTATATCAATCATATACCACATCCACAGTTATTCTCAAGCAACACTTATATATATCATTCATTCCATACCATTCCTTATCCCCATACTACCATAATTAATACATAATGTGATCATAGCTACAATATTCTCTTCATATACAAAACATAATAGGGTATATATATATATCTGTATATACATGCCACAAAAACAATCCTTTTAACTTTTTGGCTTCAAATTTTTTTTCTCCTTTGTGTACCCATGCTCCAGACTAGCTGTACCTGCACGCAGTAATTCTACGTGCTGAGCATTAAACATGCCCAGCGGTGACTAAAAATCATAGTATTTCCCTATAATATAAATGTATTAATAATTTTAACTTAAGTGGCTTATTATCGATTTTTCTTATCTAAAAGCAATATTTATTTTATGAATGACTAATTTTCTGTTCAATTCATAAATCCTTTTATATTTTCAAGTTAATCCTTAAACTTTTCATTTATTACAAAAATACCCCTTTTTACTCTATTAATTACTATTTTACCCTTTTAGTCCTTATTTTCTTATCTTACCTTATTAGTTAACTTATAATTTACCGTTTAATCCTTAATTTAAACTTTTTCATGTAAAATTACATTTTAGTCCTCTAACTTTATATAGTTGACTTTTTTACCCAATTAATTAACTAATTTACCATTTTACCCTCAATATTTATTTCTTTTATTACTTTTATCAATTAATCTTACCCTTTTAGTCAAATTACCATTTTACCCCTAACTTTTAAATTCTTTTCATTTTAGTCCTTTTTCATATAAAACTTTCATTTTAACTCATCTTTCACACTTTTAACATTTTCTTATCAATATGCCCCTAGTACAGACCCGGCAGAAAACTCTCAGACCGGATATGCGGGACGTGGACCCCACAGGGCCACAACAGAATGAGAAATGACCTCCAAGAATCATTTCTCATATAACATATGACATGTGACAGTACGTATGATAAATATACTATGGAGATCAGTGATCCGTCCATAGTAAAGCAAGTCGCCATGACCTGCACCGCGGTATATGTATCCCTATGGCCAGCCAATTATATCCTGAACTAGATTTTACTGCCTGACTCTTTCTAAAGGCACATATTTTCTTAATTTCTTACTTTTCATTACTTGTCAATACAGTGTCAATACTTTATCATTACAGTTAATCTTATTTACACATATTACGAAATATTTTACAGTAATTCACCATATAATCAATAAATTATGCCATAATACATTCAAATTTCACATTTTTCCACTAATACCTAATTAATATTTATTCTGAAAATATTCATTTAATTTCCATAAATTCTATAAAAATTCATAATCATTAATTTACATTAGTATTGACATTAGGAAGCTTAAAACCACTAAAATCATCAAATCTCACACTAGTTTCTTAGGAAATACCATTCGGCCAAACCTATAGCTCTCTCATATCATTGGTTTTTCTTTCATTTAAAGTTTTTAATAGGCTTATATGACTCCTAAATGCATGAATATAACAATAATTTCAATTATATCACAATACATAAAAATTTTCTTAAGAAACCTAAAGGAATTTCATTAATTTAATTGGGAAATAAAAGGATTTATTAGCCACACACCTTTTTCTTTGGATTAGCCTTGCCTAGGCTTCCTTTCCTTTCCCTTTTGCTTGAGAACTTTGCTCCTCTTCTTGAAATCCTTAACAAACCGAAATTTCAATCCATTATAACTCAATTATTTTGGCTTCAAATGCTAAATTTAACAGCAAAAATGAACTCTAGGCACCCAAAACTAGTAGTAGGCACCTAAAAACCAAAGAAAAAGCCATGAATTCACATACCTAATTTTGACACCTAAACTTTAGCTCTAAATTTCTCTTGCTTTTCTTCTTTGAATCAAGGATTGGAGCTGATGAAGGCAATCTAGAGAGGCTGAAATCACTTTAGGAGGCTTTGATTTGGTGAGAATTGGTGAAGAAATGAAAGCAAAAGAGAGGAATTAAAGAGGTAAGCAATTCGGCCACCAAGAAGGAAGAAGAAGAGAGGAGTTGCCGCTGGAGATTTCTGGAGAATTTCACCTTATATAGGTCTTCTAATTGGGCTATGGGCTGGGCTTTAAGTGGGCCTTACACTATTTATTAGTTTAGGCCCAAAATTACCCAATTTAAGCCCTAATTAATTTCTCTCACTTAACAACTTCACTTTTCTTCAAATTTGATTCCATTATTCATATCATGTTAAAAATAGGCTACCCATAAAATTTCAGCCCAATCGGAGTTCGTTTTGGGTCCGATTCACTTTTATCGGTCCAATTAAATCATATCGATCTGATTCCAAAAATACCAGTGTGGCCAAAAAATTTACTTTTTTGCCACCAAAATAATCTACATATTATTTTATACATACATATAATTTTTGATAATTTTTAGACTTCATTTGATATTTTTAGAAATTAAAACGATCAAAAATTCAATTAAAAACCCTAAACCCTAATTTCTCGGTTTTCGTTCTTTTGGCTTTTGGAGGTCTATTTGACCTCAATTTCACTTCAAATTTCAACCCCGAACTACTCGTGACTAGTACTTTCCAATAGTCCAATAAAAATTTTTCCACTTCCGGGTGTCATTTTCAGCCCGAAGACACTATTCACTGTCGAAAAGTACTATTCACAATCAGTCCGACGTTGAGGCCATTACACCCCTCATTGGCCTCTTTGGTTAACCAACCAAAGTAGAAGGTTTAGCAAATTTACCTATCCAGTTAGGAGATGATGCGGCAGTCCGAACTTGCCGAGCAAATTTCATGGTGGTCAACATCCCTTATCTTATAATGTGGTTGGCCACCATCGATGCTTATGTGTTTATGTAGAACTTGATACTTATGATCCTGATGAAAGATGGTGTAGCAGTGCTAAGGGGGAACCGAAGAGCAGCTTGAAAAACATACATGACCATGTTAAAGAAGGCTAATCAGGCCCTACTGCTGGACATAATGGATGCCCCCGATAGAGGAGATCAGAAAGATGAGCTAGGAGAGGTTTTACAGATGGTCAAACTAGTCTCGGGGAAGTGTGTATAGATATCAACAAATAAAGAAGGCTCAGATAGAGAGGCCCTTCTTTCGGTACTCAGAGAGTTTATAGATGTGTTCCTCTGGCAGCCATCAGACATTAAAGGTGTATCAAAAGAATTGATCACTCATTCATTGAACATTCAACCGAAAGTGCAAGCCCATAAAAAAGAAGAAGAGGAATCATACCCCTGAGCATCAGGTGGCTATAAAGAAAGTGACAAGCACACTATTGGAGAATGGCTTCATTAGGAAGATATTCTACTTAGACTGGATGGCCAATGTTGTACTTATAATGAAAGCTAGTAGAAAATGACGAATGTGTGTAGATTTCATCGACCTAAATAAGGTTTGCTTGAAAGATAGTTCTCCCCTCCCAAATATAGATCTCTTGGTGGACTCCACAACTGGTGTCGAAGAGTATGCATTCCTAGATGCATCGACGGGCTATCATCAAATTTTTATAAACCCAACAGATGAAGAAAATAGAAGTACTTATTGCTATCATGTTATGCCCTTTAGGCTGAAGAATGCAAATGCCACCTATCAGAGGTTGATGAATCAGCTATTTACGAATCAGTTGGGAAGGAATATGGAGATCTATATGGATGACATGATCATCAAGGGTAGATCATCGATGGATCTACCTGCTAAACTCAGAAAAAATTTCCTTACCATCAGGAAGGTAGCCTTAAAGCTAAATTCAGAGAAGTGTGCCTTTGGTGTACAGTCTGAAAAGTTCCTTAATTTTATGATATCAAAGCGCAGGATAAAAGCCAACCCAAAGAAAATAAAGGCAATCTTGGATATGAAGCCCCCTAAAATAGTTCGAGATATCCCAAAACTCAATGGTAGAATAATAGCTTTGGGGAGGTTCATCTTCTGTTCAGCCAAGCGATGTTTGTCCGTTTATCAAGCAATCAAAATCGTGAAGTTTTTCAAGTGGACGAAAGAGTGTCAGCAAGCTTGTGAAGCTTTGAAATAATTCCTCACCACCCTATCGCTACTCAGCAGGCCACAGATCAATGAAACCCTGTACATTTACCTAGCTATTTTAGAGGAGTTGTGGGCTCAATTTTAGTTCTAAAAGAGGGTAGCCAGTAATTCCCAGTTTATTATACAAATAAATTCTTCCAAGATGCCGAGCTAAGGTACCCCATTCTAGAGTAGTTAGATTTTACATTAGTCACCATTGCCATAAAGTTGCAGCCATACTTCCAAGCTCATACTGTTATGGTACATACCAACTCGAGCTTATGAAGGGTGTTGCAAAGACCAGAAGCCTCAAGGAGGTTAATAGAGTAGGCAGCCTATCTTGGGGAGTTTGATGTGAGATATGAACTGTGCCCAGCAATAAAGGCATAGATCCTGGCAAATCTTATGGTAAAATTGCACACACCAGCTCCCAAACCAATAAAAAGTTCATGGAAACTAAATGTTGATAGAGCCATTTACTTGAAAGCGGCAGGAGCCATTTACTTGAAAGCGGCAGGAGCCAGAGTCATACTGGTAAGCCTGGGGAAGATTTGCATCAAAGCCAGGGTGCATATAGTTTTCCTAGCCTCCAACAACGTTGCAGAATATGAAACCCTATATTTTGGGTTGCAGTTGGTGATCGAGGTAAAACTTGATACACTTGAGATATTTTAAGATTCAAAGCTAGTTGTTAGCCAGCTAATGGGAAAGAATTGACATCTGTCTTTTTAGCCAGACTGAAAGGGGTCAGAATCACTTGATCAATCACATAAATACCTCAAATAGAGAACCAGAAGGCAAATATCCTAGTAAAATAAGCTTCTATGAACAGTTCAGTCTGGATCACAAACATCCTTTGTGTTATAATTTCATAGCCAACTTACGAAACTTATCAAATCCAGGTACAAGAACCAATGGATGGATGGAATCTCCCCATTTATCAGTACTTGACCTCAAGGACTCTGCCAGAGAATTAGGTGCAAGCCCAAAAGATAGTTTGAAGGTTAAACCTATATGCTGTACTGGATGGAAAGCTATACAGATGATCTTTTTCAAATCCTTGGACTCTATGCCTAAGTACAAAAGAAGAAAATTACATCCTAAGAGAGATTCATGAAGGGGCACAAGCAATTGCTCGGAGAGCACTTATACAAGGGTACTATTGGCCAAAAATGTAGGTAGATACTAAGGGTTTAGTCCGAAAGTGTGACAAGTGCCAGAAATTTGCCAACATCACACACAAGAGCTCGACTCAGCAGAAGCCAATCCACAGCCCATGGCCCTTCGCCTAATTAGGGATTGACGTATTGGGTCCTTTTCCCCAAGCAACTGATCAGTGGAAGTTTTTGGTAATAGCTGTTGACCACTTCACCAAGTGGGTAGAAGATGAGCCTCGTGCCACTATCACTCTAGCAAACATCATTAAGTTCTTATAAAAGAATGTGCTCATAAGATTTGGAATACCAGCCTCCATCATCTCAGATAATGGCAAAAAGTTTGATTATCAAACCTTCAAGACATTTTGCACATAGCTGAACATCAAGTTGTGTTTCACTTTAGTTTATCATCCCCAATTCAACAAAATGATCGAGGTAATCACTATCTTATCTGAACTTAAGAAATGGCCAGATAAAGCCAAAGGACTCTGGGTCAATAAGCTTAACAACATGTTATGGGTATATCGAACTTTACCCCGAGAAGCAACAAGAGTGACACCATTCGCTCCAACTTTTGGGGCAGAGGCAGTCATTCCCTATGGATACGGATCCCGAGCATATGAGTTTCCCAAACAATAGTGAAAATAAGGCCAACTTGCTTTACCACTTAGATCGATTAGAAGAAAAAAAAGGAGCTCACCCAGGTCCAGTCAGTAGTATACAAGTAGTGATTGGCAACATATATACCATGATTGCAAGGCAAAATCAAAGTCTTTTCATGTCAACCAGTTGGTCTTGAAAAAATTGGTGGCCGCCCAAACAACAGCAAGAGTGGGCAAACTAGATCCAAGCTGGGTAGGACCATACATGATTCGAGAAGTTATCAAAGGAAGCGTATACAGACTTGAAGACCTCTCTAGTAAAGTACTGCGACACTCATGGAATATTTCAAGTAAGGGTGAGCATTTGGTCGGTTCGATTCGGTTTTGGACCGAACCAAAAACCAAACTTCTAGAAATTTAAGAACCGAACCAAAATCGAAGTATATAGAACCGAAAACCGAATGGATCGAAATAATTTCGGTCGGTTCGGTTCGGTTCGGGGTCATATTTGGGCTTTTTTTAATTGGATTTTTAACCTAAATAGGCCCATATATCCAACAAAATAAAACCAATTAAAAATACATACAACATAACTTAAAAATTACACTAAAAAATAAAAAATAAAAAATTTTACAACACATAATTCAAACATAATTTCTAATATATTCCATTAAAGAATAAAATAATAAATTAATTTACAACCTACTACTATTATTATTATTACTTCTACTACCTTAACATTTATATAAAATTACATATAGAGATCAATTAATTATTAACGAAACAATAAAATTGAATCCAAAGCTATTAATCAATTATTATTGGCAGCAAAATCCGGTCATATAAAAAGAATATCTCCATATATTTTTAGTAAAAAAAAATTAATGATCAAACTAGTTAAAAAAAATAAAGATAAAATGTATTTAAAAAACATAGCTTAAAGAGTTTCCTTAGTTAAGAATTTTTTTCTTGACTACATTAAATAAATTCGAGTAATTACTTAGTGACAGTTGGACTTTTTAAATATTTGTAAATCCCATATATCAAAGCTTAAGAAAAAATGATTATACAGTTGGATTATCCATCATAATTTTAAAAAAAAAAATATAAAAACGCATAATCTAAAACAATTAGATTAGTTAATCATATTTATGAATTTGCAAAAATATAGATTTTATTTTTCTTGATTTGGTTTCTTCTCGAAGCTTCATATTCAAGTCTAAGTGTCTAACTAATTTCTTTTTTTTTATTTTATTTTTCTTAATTATCACACATCTTTTTTTCATATAAAAAAATAATACTAATAATTAGACATGATAAGCTTCGCTACTTAACTAAATCCTGATTTAAATTGAAAATTTTTTAAAGTGACAATTTAATGGGATAAATTCTTTCAAAGGTGATAATTTGATGTGAAGGAAAAAGTAATATTTTTAAGATTGACAGAAAAAAAAAAAGAAAAAAAAAGGTTGAAGACTTAAAATTTTTAATTGCAAGTTTAACTCAATAAAAGATGTTGGGATAATTAAAAAAAATATTTGGACTAATTTAAGAATAAAATTTTATCTTAAAACGTATCAATGAATTTTAACTTTTTAAAAGCAAATTTACTTTAATTCCTCCATTCATAGTTCCATTAAAATTAACTTAAAAATCTATGTTCTATTTAAAGGAGTATTAATTTCTAGATTAATATTTTAATTCAGTTCTAAAACTAATACTCTACTACTTAATTTAATAAATTAAGAATTTATATTTATATTTTAATTCAATTCTAAATTTTAATTTTAATTCACTTGTAAAAAAATTGATTCTACTTCTCAATTTAATAAATTAAGGATTTAAATTTATATTTTAATTAACTTCTAAATTTTAAATCACTTGTAAAAAAAATTAAAGTAAAAAAATTGAGAACACTAATACACTACTAGTTATTTAATAAATTAAGAATTTAAATTTATATTTTAATTCACTTGAAAAAAATAAAATAGAAAAATTGGAAAATAAAAAACATGCAAATGATGCCTATGTTGGGATTTGAAATCAAGACCATTAGGTCTTGAGTAAGTCTCACGCCACCACTAAGCCACACTTTTCACTTTGATATAACAACACTATAAAATATATATATTTAAAAACTTCGATCGGTTCGGTTCTTTCGGTTTTTTAATTTTAAAACTGAACCGATAAAACCTATTTATTTTTTTGGTTCTGAACCGAAAACCAAAAAAATCGAATCAAACAGATCAAAATCCATTCGGTTCGATTCGATTTTTGGTTCCGGTTCGATTTTGCTCAGCCCTAATTTCAAGCCTCAAGCTATACGATCAGTAGCTCGGCATCATGGCCATTTTGGTTTTATCTTATTTTCCTAGGCTAAATTAGCTCGGCATCGTCGCCACTTTAGATTTATTTTGTAATTTCTTTTATTTGGCATTATCTGTAACACCCTTACTGAACAGTCTAAATGAAACAAGTAATAAGACGGAAATTTTTTTTTTTTTTACAATCTTAACTAACCCAACAACTCCAAGCTTGTCCAAAAAGGAAATAATTATAACTTAAGTAAGCTGATAAACTATAATTGTCCAAGTAACTAATTACCAAATAAAAATCCGGTAATATAATGTCTAAAAACTTATCTAATCCACCTGAAAATCAGACAATTTCCTCAGCCCATCAGGGGCACATCAAAACAAAATAATTTCATCATGCATCTCATACATCCATTCTTATTATTAATCAAATTTCCTAAGATAAGTCAATATTACAATTTACACTCTTAAGTCACTATAATACTCCAAAATAGAAACAATTTTACATTCAAAATCGCCTCGCTACATCTGTGAACCTCAAAAGATGAATTGCTCGAAACTAGATCCCTTCTTCTGATGATTGAGCCGAAGCAGATGTCGTAACTAAAAACAAGTCTATCCTGCTACCTACACGGATAACAAAACCCGTGCTAAGCTATAAAGCTTAGTGGGGAACAGAGTAATCTAAAAATAATCTTTTAAACATGTAATATCAATTATACAAATACAAAGTTGATAATACTCTTAATAAATACCTTCAATTACCTTAGATCCCAGTTCTTACATTCAGCAATAAATTACAAGCATAAGTGACAGAACGTCTACTTACATGGTCAATAAAACTTAATAACGCGGTAATCAATACATCATTCATTATTACCACAAAAGACATCCGGCATATTTCTTTCATATATTTACATCATTTAAAACATAGTATGCATTCAAAATTTACTTTCATGTAATCATTAAATACTCTTAACAAGGTGAACAATATAATACTTAACACTATAGTGTGTCATATGTTATGTACTTGATCGATAACAGAGTGGTATACATACCTATACATAAATATATAGATACATAATGCTTATATAGAATTAAAGAATCACATGCTCATCAATATTATAACTTGCAATTTATTATCCATTTGATGTACTTATACAAGAGGATAATTCTTATGCATATTAGTTCTGAACTATAACATTTCTTATTTTTTTATACTTTTTAATTTGTTTTCATATTAATGCCCCTAACACAGTACCGATAGAAATACTCAGACTGGATATACGGGATGTGGACCCCATGGACCACAAACAGACTGAAAAATGATCTCAAAGACCATTTTTCCACGTAGCAGATACCAGGTACAAACAGAAGTTATGGAGATCAGTGATCCTACCATAACTAAGCAAGTCGCCATGACTTGCACCGCGGTAAAGAATCCCTATGGCTAGCCAATTATATCCTGAGCTAGTTTTTACTGTCAGACTATTTTCTAAGGGCGCAAAAGATCACTTACTTTCAGTACATTTATCAACTTTATCATCATTTCAATCCAGATAATACAGTTATTCAGAACATTCAATATTTTTGTACAATTTGTGAACCATCATTCACTTATGTCATGAATTATTTCACAATAATTCAACAATTTCTCTTTACATTACTCTTCAGTCATTAAAGGAGTTTACTTAATATACATTCTTTCAAATAACTTTTAAACTTTCTAATAACCATATATTAACAATACTTATACTTGTCATAATAGTTTATGCATTGCTGACTGCCTTCGTGAACATGAAATCATATATAATCACATCCACTATGAGTGTCTAAAACAGCAAATAAACACATAGTCATTTCAGAAAGACGTACCTGCATGGTTCATTATAGCCATCTCACCTGCTCTATTGTACTCAATTTAATCACCACATATATATTCAACCAATACATCAAATACATATATTCAGTTACAAATCTGATATCAATATCTACTTACACCATTTCCTATCATTTTAGCACCTATAGATACATATAAGTTCAATGTCATAATCACATATCTAAATACATAATCTTAAAACACCAATATGTTAAAGCAAACACATGTAAGTACATAGCATTTAATCGTCGATTTTCTCATAATACCATAAGAGCGTAAACATAAAACTATGTCTACTCCATTTATAATAATGATATTCATTTTTGTTATTCAAGTATCAAACAAAGATTCATAAAGAAACGAGTATTTTCCAATATTTCTCAATTCATTATATTTTAAGGTATTTCCATTCTTTACATGTTTGTATCACATTTATACTAATAGCCTACTACTATACCAGTTACATTCTCACTTGTTTTGTATTATGACATTATAATCTTCAATTACCGTATATTAAATTCCAAATAATCATCTTTTTACTCTATCATGATCTCTTACGTATCAAATAACTTCTTTGTTTAATATCATAGCAAATTGCATCATGAAAGATAATAGCATATATGAATTTAAAATACTTCCTAATCCGATACTTGTACAAGTTTTATAGTAAGAAATGAGAATAAAACTTAAGTTAATTTTAACTATCTCCATAGAGTTATCTCTTATTCCTTTTTGTCTTAATCAAATACTATACATATAACTAATTTCTTAAAACTTTAACCCTCATTACCTAATCACCTTTCTTTTACTAAACTGGAAGTTATGCAATGATAGCAATAACGACTATTTGATATAATTTCTTACTATTATAATAGATCTCTTACTATACTATAGTTGTATCAAATCATATATTCATATAGTATATCTATATATCATTATGCCATCATATTTCAAATTAAACTTATTTAAGAACAATCTTAATAATATTGATTCTTTAGCTATCTAAGTTCAATCATAAATCAACTGGCAAAAACTATACTTTTTATTGCCAAATGAATCATTAGCTTTTAAAATTTCTCTATTAACGTTTAATAGCATAACCTAGAGTTTTATCTATACATTTTTCAAATAAACATGTTAGCTAAATTCTTAATTAAACTCAACAAATACATTAAACAAAGTAGCAACGTATAATTTCATTACCAAGGAATAATTTCAAAATCAATTGGTAAGGATCTGAAACATTTCTATTGAAAACTCAATCATGAATTCCCTTTATACTTTCCAACTAGGCAATGCCTAGAACAGTGATTAGTAAACCACCACATTAAATTTTATAATGATATCAAAGATAAACCTGTGTTACCACATTAAATTTAATAATGATATCCAAGATAAACCCTTAACACATAATGTAATTAACTTATCTAGTTTATAACCAAGGAACTGTAAAACTGCATTCTTTTTACAACTCATTTCACAAACTTCAAAGGATAACAGATATTCTATTTATATATATATATATCAATAGATTTTTCCCTTAGTTCCATATTAACCAAGTTCAACAACACTTCTATTAATAATTATAATTCATTATTTATTCAATTATACCATTAACACTTAATTCAAATTGAACTCAAACTTTATCTCGCCTAGTTCAGCCTAATTAAATTCACTATAACCATTATACTTTCAATTTCGTATACAAATCTAAGTTCAGACAGAGCATAAAGTGACTAGCAAAAAACAGCACACTGCCGAATGCTTAATACATAATCATTTATCCTTTTCCCATGAAACACTTCTTCCAAAAACTAGTGTTTGTTAAGTCCAATTATAATAATCAACCATGAACTGATTATTTCAATAGTAAACTATCCATAGGTGATATCATTATATAATTGATTTCTTAAATATTTCCTTGACCAAATTAGATGCTTAATAATAAAATAATTTGCTCACTAATGATACACTTTGCAGAAGCTTCTCATTTGGTTGATAACTTGGCCATAACAACATAAAAACAATCTAATCAAATCTCACTTCAAAACTATACACAAAAATCAATTTATTAAAATAGTTCCCATACCGTAGTGTCGAAGCCCAGAATGCTTTCTCCAAACTGCTTATTCGGAGCCTCGCCGGAGACCCACCAGAGCCTCGCCGGCGCCTCACCGGAGACCCGCCGAAGCCTCCCACTTGAAGCTAGAGTTGCCAGTAACTTTCCATTGGTCTTCACGCACCTCAAAACATCATGGTTTGGTCGAAAAACCACCTAGAACCGTCGGCTACCACATGCTCCGATCTACACTTCGCCGGCGAGTGAGGATGATCGGAGGGCACCGGAAGATCCGCTCAGCCTCGTGATCCCACCGGTGTTGTCACTCTCTCAACCGGCGTCAAGAACCACCGAAAAAAGAGAAAGAAGCTAAGGTGGTGATGGAGAAAAACGAAAGAAGAAGGAGCTAGAGAGAACCGCGCTTGTGGGAGAAAGGGGTGAACGGAGAAGACGGCGGTAACAATCAGAGCTTCCTCGCCGGTGTCGTGAACGGCGGCCAGCCGACGGGACCTAGGCCATCGCCGGCTCTTCCCCTTCCTCCTCCCTCTCCCTCTCGATTTCTCTACCTTTCTTTTTTTTTAACTCCTTTCTTTTCTTTTAAACCACACAACCTTTTTTAATTTCTCTCACAAATTCTCTCTTTCTTCTTTTAATTATCAACCACACAATTTTTAAATCTTACCCTAAACATTATTATTAATATATATTAACTTTCATAATATGTTTTAATTAACCATTATTAATTTAAAACCCAAAAATAATATTAACTTATATTGGAAATCTTCATAATTAATCTTTACAAAATAATACCAAAATTTTGGGGCGTTACATTATCGCCAAAATAGCTCTATTGCATTTTTAAGTTTATCAGTAAATACCGCCTACAGAACATATATTTGTAATGGATAACATTTTATAGAGCTCACTTTAGCTTATTTCTAAGCTAAGTATTTTGCTTCAAATATGTTCGGCATAATCTCCTTAATAACTTATTATGGCTTCTCAATATTATTGCCAAAAAAGTCACCTCTCATATCTATTTCTAAGCTAGTTTGACCAACCAAACACAAACCTATAACTAATATGCAAATAGATTGGCTTTAAAGCTAACAGAGCTTGCCGAATATAGTTTCTTAAACAAGTATCATTCTAAGTATTTGACACAAACAACTTAGGAAAGCTTAAAAGAAAACAAACGCAATAGAAAAAGTAAAATTAGTCAATCTTCATTAAAAGATAAATTTCTTTACAAATGAGCTAGTCCTCATCCGGATACATATAATCCAGAAAAGACAAATCTAGCTCAGGGTACTTCCCTTTTACAGCAGAAGAAAGTTTACTACTAAAAGCTAAACACTTATCACCCAACAACTCCGCTCCCTTCTCCTCTCATTTTGAGCACTTTTTCTCTAGCTCCACCTCTCTGAGCTTGGCTTTTTCTAGCTCGGTACTGAGAACTTTGTTACTCTCATTCACTCAAGCTAAAGATGCCTCTAGCTCGGTAAGTTTACTCGCCATTTCTTTAGCCCTTTTTTAGCTACAGTAGCCTTAAGTAATGTAACCTCATTCAGCTGGAATCAAAGATTTCCAAAGTTAGAATCTACCTACTGCCACTTAGAAATCAAAGTGTTCATCCTTGCAATCATGGCATCTATCAACATTGATCCCTTTAAATAACATATAGAAAGATAGGAAGAGTTAGGAGAGTACGACAATAAGCAAACATCACACAAAATAAAGTAATGTACCTCCACTTAATGTCTTTTCAGAGCAGAAGATAACTGTTCGGCATTCAAGCTAGCGAGAGAAGCCACTTTGTTCGGCACACACGACATTATGTGCACGAAAGTATTAAAATCATCATTCATCTTGGATTATTTACTCCCCTTCTCCTCCCAGAAGTCGATGACCTCAGTGATCAAAGTTTAAAGATCTTTTTCATCTTTCTCATCAGACCCTTCCACTTTAGCCACCACTTCTAGTATGCTTGACATCAGCCACCCAAGCCCAAACTCCCTCACCTTATGACTCGAGGCTTCTTTCGATATTGGTTCATCTAATATCTCCACGATAGTAAGTGTCCAAGTAGCTTTAATGGTGGAAATGAGCATCGTTTCAAGCGTAGCAGATAATGCAATAGTAACAGCTTGGGCAGCTTTCTGCCTCTTGGCCCTCGTTATCTTGATCGCACTCGGTGGGTTCCTCTTCTTCATAGCTGCAAGAAAGAAAAAAAATTAAAAAAAGGTATCAGTAACACTTAGCGAATAATTAGAAAGATACCTTTTTTTTTCAAAGGGCGAGCTTAGAATCATAAAGAAAAAGCAAGTTTCAGAGGTCCCACTTGTCTTGAGCAAGTTCCTTCCATCGAGCTAAAATTAGCTACTCTTCATTTGACAACCACAAACCACTGGCATTGCAATTGGTAAACCGACCCCATTCGGATAAAAAAAATCCGTATGGAAGCTCTCCATAAGAAAGAAACGGTCTTTCCATTTCTTAAGCGATTTTGGGTTCCTACAGAAGGTACCATATCTCGCCTGAGCTTGTATATAAGTATGGTCTTCTATCCCAACATGAAGATCGACTACATTTCTAGCTCGAAAGAGCTTTAGGATCATATCTATACCATTCTCTACCGCCTAGATCTGAAGGGCGGACAATATACGCCAAGTATTGGGATAAAGTTGCCTAATCAGCATGTCATAGTAGTTCAACACCTCCACCTCAAACCTTGTCAATGGAAGGCGAACTCCAGCTTCTAATTGCACCTCATAGATCGTAATTTTTCATTTATCAGCAAACGAAGTGTTCACCCTTTTGGAAGAGCTAGACTTACTGACAAAATATTGATCAAAAGCCCCCACTTTACTAGAAAAAATAGGAAGCTCAACTTCCCTCACTTTCGAACAAATGCTGCCCACCCCTGGCAGACGATGAGTCATTTTCTTCGGCTTGATTGTGCCAACAGATTGCCCAAATTTGAAAGCCCCACCGGTGGAAGCCGACCCCCACTAGAACTCGAAACACTTTTGTTTGAGAACCCCTAACCTTCCCCCACTCTCTCACTAGAATTATCCCTATTAAATATCTGGACATAAATCAAAGCGTCAATCCAGCTGTCATCACATGATAGAAAATAAGGAGTGGACATAAATGTCTCACACTCGAGGGGGAAATTTATGATAATAGGGCCTAGCTAATAGCTTGGCCTATTTTGCAAAAAAGCTAGGCAAGCTAACAGAGATCGGACAGACCTACACTAACCAAGAGCTCGAAATAACCGAGCATCAAAGAGTTCATCCACAACCTGGCTAGTAACCAAAAGCATAACCGCTACGATAGGAAGAAATTGTTATTATTACCCCCCACGTCTCCCCTTAAAATAGAAGAATTGGGAAGAATGGCTGAAAGTAGTAGGATTTCATCGCACTACCCCCATAGAACAGGCAGAAAATATATAAAAGGGAAAAAATCAGGTAAAAAGAGGTTCCTTCAAGCTTTTTCGACAAAAATATATTTCAATTGTTAGAATTTCTAACTTGATCGTCGAAAAATTTCTAGTGAAAATTCATCAGTCTTTTTGCATTTTGTAGGTCACCTTTGGACTTCCAGCTTCAGTATCTTGAACCTAGCATCAAATAATATTAATAAAACTTTCCTTTTATCTCTAGTTAATTATCTATAATTTATTGCTAAATTCTATAAAATCAGGTGAACTAAAGATCGTATGCAGTTAATCTATATATGGAGAGAGAAAAAGAGAGATTGCACGACTGATTTGGATTATTTGTGAGACTTTTTATTGGAAAGAAAGGGCAAAATTGTTTAAAAGATCATGGTAAGTATTGAAAAAATAGAAATGAAACGGACGATATTAGGACTTTGAAGTTTAATTCAAAAGGTAAATATTAAAATAATAACAGTTAATGGGTTATTTAAGAAAAAACAAAAAACAAAAAATCTTCCTTCTTAATCGCGTAATATAGTTTAACACGATTTTTGAATTGATTATTAAATTCGTAAAGGAAGATTTACAATATTTTGTTTTTTCAGATTCTTTATGTGACATCATATCCATGACAAACATTTAATGAAATCAAGCACCCATCACATAGCATACCACCAAATGTGAACAATTTGACCATTTTAAGTTAATCGATTTGAGTATGTGAAAGTGATGAAAGTGAAATACAAATTACTGTAATTTAATTTTGTGTTCTTTAGTTCCTTATTAGATAGCATCAAGCATATATGAATGTTATGATCTTTATTGTTATTTTTTTTGAAATAAAAAAGAATATTTGATTATAAATATAAATTTTTTTATATATTTTCATTAAATTTTTGGTATTTTTAATTGAATGCTGAATATTATATTATATTATATTATATTATATTATATTATATTATATTATATTATATTATATTAAAAAAATCACACGAAGGTATATATGTTTTGGTAATAATGAAATAAAAAAACATAATTGTCGACTTTAAATAAAATTTTAATAACGGGATTAGTCAAACATTAGGGGCGGGAAAGTAGCTGTTCTTTATTATTACTATTTTTTTATTATTGAAAGACGCTTTTCTCCTTCCAGATCTTTCCGACTACACAACAATGTTATTAAAATGTTATTTGATATAAACATAATAATAAATTGCAAACATCTAAATTGTTATAAACTAATTAAAAGAAATATAAAAATAGTAGAATAAAAAATTTTCTCTTATTGATTGTTAATACTGAATAACCACAATGGGATATTTATAGGTACAAAATAAAAGAGATAGACTTCTACTAGAATTGAGAGAAATACGAGTTTGATAGTCATTCAAATATCTCATAATTATCACAACACTTTTTCTTGGATGACTATACACTATGAATATGACTTGTTAAAATTTTGCTAAAAAAACCCAATAGGATAAAAATTTAGCGAAAAAAAAGATAACAATATTCACAGGCTGTATAATTTTCATAAAAAATACAATAATTACAATATTTTCTTAAACTGAAACATCCTAATACTATTTACGTACTTTCTGAAAATCGAAGTCGGTAAAATCTTGATGAAGGAATCAGCTAGTTTGCTGCTAAAAAAAAACTTTGTGATTTCTTCATACTTCAATATTGTTGATCGTTGTTCTTGAACAATAATTTACGCATTACTTTATTATATTGAGTTATGGTTTTCAACCACATAAGCTTTCAATTAACTTCATGAATAGCTAATATTGAGTAATTCAATAATTATCAACATTATCAACAACATTTATCATCTATTTTTACAACTCATATAATTTACTATTACAAGAACTACTTATGGGGTTGTTTTTCTAGAAATATGGAGTTGTTGATTTATGCTGCTTTTTACCTCTTCAAGAATATCACTTTAGAAATTTTCATTTCATTTTCTTTTAAAGATTGATATCTTTCCCATTAAAAGATTTGTCGCGCTTCTGGCAAACTTTTAAAATCATTGACAATATTACAAAATATCATACATGAGCAATAATTGTTTTGCCTTTTTTTTTCATTTGATAAGTCATGCTATCAATCTTAAAAGGGTTATGGACATTCATAATCATGAAATTTATAGTACATACTTCCCCTTGAATGTCTATTAATACGTATTGTGCCTCATTAAAACCCTACTGGAAAAAAACCCTATGAGATAAAAATCCAGTAAAGGAAAAAAGAGTACACAATATTTTAATACACATTATAAGTTACCTCATTAAAAACATTAACAGAAAAATTCAATGAAAAAAAATCTTAGTTAAGAAAAAAGAGTACAACGTGTATTTTTTTTCTTTTATAAAAATATTGGTACACAACTTTAAATTTGTGCATGCAGATTTTCGATACGTAATATTATAATTTTTTTTTTCTAAACATGAGCTACATATCTTCTGGATATACTTACTATATATATCTTCTGGATATATTATGAATGAACTGAAAAATAATAACTAAAACTTATTTCATAAAATTATATGTTGTACATTTTCAAGCATGTACAAATTCATCTACACATCTTTCATTGCTTTAAGATGAGAAATTTTATAAAATCTAATAGTATAGTCGTACGTACAACAGGTACATGACTAATATACTTTTATACCATATCAAAAATAAGTTATTCATTCTCAAATGGTTTTCTTAACCATTTCTATTGTTTCTCTTAATTATCAACCACTTCTGGTGGTGAAAATTAATCATACAATAGTAATATCAATTCTTAAACATACCATTTTTATGGCCATGATTCTATAATGTTTCATTCACTTCAAGGAATAAAATAGATGTAATAAAATAATTTCATAACATGTATATATAACATAATCATATAATAGCTATAACAAATGAATGCAATTAGTAACTTAATTAAAATATTTCAAAAAAAAATTCTTTAAAGATAATATAATTATCCAAATAATATATATATGATTATATAGAGAACTAAAATCTTTAAAAGAATATGTAATTTTAAGTAACAATTTGATAATTATCATGTAATTCATTATTACATAATGCATCAATATCAAATATATGATCATGAAATATGTTATATCTAGTAACTTGACAACCATTGTAGTACTCAATGTAAGATAATATATAATTTTTTTTTCAATCAAATAGAATTCAATATTTAAGTCGAAGCAAAATTTAGTTTACAAAATTTATTAAAGCATTTTGAATTCTTTAAGAGTTTTAGTAATATAAACTATGATAATAGGTAAACTATACATAAAATTCAATGCATATATTGAAGAAAAAAAAATTCAGAAATATTTATATGCTTCAGGTATGATAAATCTTTCAAAAACTATATGTAATTTTATTATCAAATAGGCAAATAGTATCAATGAGTTACATACTAATATATTACCAAATTGACAAACAGTAAAAATGTATTGCATTCATTATAAGAAAATATATATTTTTACAATCAATGCCAATCCATTGCAATAAATGTCATAAAATAAATCATATTTTACGACTTCATTATTTATTGCATGAATATCAATTGTACTCATCTGGCATCATATTTATCAATATTTTCAACTGCAGGTCAAAAAATTCATATTAAATGCAATTAATATATGTATTTTTAACAGACTTAATTTTAAGATTCTCACTATATTAAAAATATCAACATCAATATTTTTATAAAAAATATTGTTGACAACTTTATCCTTCGATTCCTTTTAATGACAAATGACATATTGAGATCTCTTATTTAATTTCAGTTACTTGAACCACTTCAAGGGTTTAAAAATTAGTTATGTCATAGATCTCTTCAAAAGTACCCGCCTCCATAATATGATCATATGGATTTATTTGCTCATTTCCATTCAAAAATTTTATTCTTATTTAGAACCGAATAATTTATCTTACAAGACAAATTATTCTACTGGGATATTTTTCTGAATTGGAGCATGCGTAACTAATACATATGAGATTTAATAAATTTTTACACACTAATAAATACATTATCATCATAATTAACTCATCTTTTGAACTTCGGGTTCATGATATGAGGATCTAAAATATGCATAATGTATATATTTATTTTTGCTGCTTTCTTCCCCTTATATTAGGAAAAATATTAAACAAAATGCAATTTTCAACTAAAATTGCAATTGAGAAATTTTATGATTTTTATTGGCATAATGCATGTAAGTATTGCTTACATCAATATTATATATCCATATATAAAAATGACACTATTGTTCTCATAAAAATGTCTAGCAATTAACCGGAAGCATGTAGTTAACATTTTTAGCTAGATTTTGGAGTATGAACATGTACAAGGAGTTTATAATAATCTTTTAGCCGTGACATACGATCACTAATATTATCAAAAAAAATATCTTGATTGCATATTCTGGAAGTTGTGCAATTAATTTAAATAATCTCACAAACTGCAGGTTGTGAGTTGATAATAAACACGCATGTGAATATTTTATTGATGCATCTTTCAAAAATATTTGAGTATTTCACATGGTGGATAGTGGGCTCATATATATTATCTTTATTCATTCCAGAATAAAAGGGAATTCAGCTCCTTTATTAGCTAGTGATACCTTAATAATATTTTTTGAGAACAAATAGGTGATGAGAATTCCTTAAATTGAACTAAAAGAAACTTCTGGTTCTTTAATAAATATGTATATAAGAATTCTCAATAATTTATATATTATAATTGATCTGGAATAATCAAACCAGTGATGCCAAATAATCAATTGTTAATTAATAAACTTCAGGTTTACTATTTTATTATATCAGTACTTATACCAATTGATAAATATCAATTTTCTTAATATTAATATCAAACAATTAGTAAATTTTATGTTTACTAATATTTAATAAGAATTTTACTTTAATCAATAAACTTCAAGTTTACTGATATTAGTATCATTTAATCAATAAACTTCATATTTACTGATATTTGTATAATTGGTAAATAATAGGTTACTATTATTTGCACAATAATTAGTAAACTTCAGGTTACTAATATTTGTACGATAATTAGTAAACTTCAAGTTTACTAATATTTGTATCAAAATAAAATTAAATTATCTGAAAAAAATATATTACTAATCTTATACAAAGTGGGTCTCAGGTATTTTTCTTCTAGTCTCAAAATGATATTCATTTCAGCAAATATTTTTTTTAAAATAAATGTCTGCAGGACATATTTGAGAAATAATATATTTCGTAACAAATTGTATACAACTAATTACATTATAACTCTTCAGGAGCCTTCAAATAATTATATTACACATAACAATAATATACATATAGCAAATTGAAAACCAAATATAGCTTTACATAAAAATATATTCATCATATATAATATAATGATTAAAATCTAATTAAGTAAGGATCAAATTGCAATTATATAAAATAAATTACTAAAATCATGTTAATATCCACGGCAAAATAAACGGCAATGGAAAATGCTATTCTCACCTTCTTTTTTTTTAATAATTTCGTATATTGAAATTTTTAAATTTTATTGTAGGGTACAATTACTCAACCCTTAAACAATCTCATTAACTCATTGTAATTAAAATAATTTAAAGTTTACGAATTAAATCTACATACCATTTAATCTTGTAAATTATAATTTTTGATTCCTTCGAGCCGGGTTGTCATAGACCACCGATTTTCAATAATCAATAAAGACTATCGTGCTGATAACGTGTTATAAACTAATTAAAAGAAAGATAGAAATAGTAGAATAAAGAATTTTCTCTTATTGATTGTTACTACTGAATAATCACAATGAGATATTTATATGTACAAAATAGAAGAGATAAACTTCAATTATAATTGAGAGAAAGATGAGTTTGATAGTTATCCAAATATCTCATAATTATCACAACATATATTCATTAAATATATGGGTGAACAAAAAAAATCAAAATTTTGGTTAATCTGAGGTTCGAAATCGAATCGATTTTTAAATTAATCAAATTAAAAATTTAAATTTATAATTTTTACTTTAAAAAACAAATGGTTAACCAATATTTATATATTTTATATTTTAAATTTTATAATTATATTTTTCAATATTTTTGTAATTTATGAATATTGCGGTATATAACTTTCTAAAATATTATTATAATACATATTTTTAGTAAATAAATATTAAAATTATCTTTTTATTACTATTATTTATTTTTTATATGTGCATAATTAACACTTCATTATTAGTTTCATATTAAATATATTTAATTTTTATAATTAATTATGAAAATTTTATTTTTATTTTGATTCTTTTAATGTGTATTATATTTAATTTATATTTTTTCATTTTTAAAGTATTTTTAATTATTAAAAATAATATTATAAATTATATATTTTATTAAATTTATATGTTAAAATTTTTTAGTGGTTAACTGATAAATCGATTTTAAAAGCGAGTTAAAAATTGAAATCAATATATTCGTTTAATCGAAATTAATGTACTGATTAATAAAATTATTAATTGACTAGTTAACGGTCTATACTCATCCCTAAATATAAGTTTTATTTATTTTATTCATAAAAATTTATTAAAAGTTCCATAATTAAGTATTTATTTTAATTTTTGCATAGTCTTGATCTCTTAGATCCAATGTTTATATATATATATATATATAACTGCAGAAAGAATTACAGCTAGATTAGACAATTTTTAACTCGATTTTGGTCTCATCAAACTTTATAAAAATTATACAATATATATTGGAGTTTTTAATGGTAAAACTATACTTTTTGGCAATAGGACTGGATTAAAAAACCGTTAAAATGGTGATTTAAACCAAGTCAGTGTATATGGTTAATGGACGTAAAATTACTCTTAAAGATTATGATTAATGAACCTAAATTTTGATTTTAATGTATAATTAATTGGTTGATTAAAAGTTAATTCATCCATATAGTACTTGCAATCCCAATATTGTTTCTTACAATGCAGTGTTTGGAGCATATGGTTCTTATGATGGAGGGGGCAAAGTCAAGTTTTGAATGAAATTAAAGCAAAGGGATTTGCATTACGCATTCCTCAATTTAGAGATAATGATAAGAGCAAGAAAATCTGCCATATCTTTTTTGATAAAGATAAACTTTATATCGTTCAATCACATTTGCTGCTTTACTTCCCATAAATGCTCTTAAAATTACAAAAAAGTTCACATTTAACCTTTTGGCTCTTATGCCTAAAATGGTAATTTCAAAAATCTACTCGGCCTCGCATCCTGTGTGGTCCCAAATGGCTTAATCAGAGTTCCCTGTTGGTTTCCATTAAATCGTGAGATTATGTATTATTAGATCTAAAGACTAAATGTAAAGTAAGATATTTAGATTTTTTTAATAAAACTCTAATTAATTGAAAAATAAAGTGGAAATAACATATACTTCAACGACTATTTAATTAAAGTTTTCAATGATATAAAACTGAATTGACTAAAACCAGAAGGAATCATTTGAACCGACAGAAAAATTGGTTTAAACTGGGCTGAAACCGGATAAAATCATAATAAACCGGTTTGAATTTGAAAAATATCAAAATTTATTCAAGATATTCATACAATATTATTTAAAATTTAAGCAAATTTGATAAATTTTTTATGAATAAAATAAAAAATTATGATTTATATTTGATAAATTTCTTTAAAAATTTTAAATTTTTTATTATATTTATCTTAAATTTTTATTATAAATATTGAATAAATTGAAAATATTATCTTATTATTAATATTTGATGATAAATGCATTTTTTCAAATAATTTTTAATTTTTTTATATAATGATATTTTTATAATATTTATATAAAATTTAAAAAATAATATTATTTTAAAAAAAATAAAAAAAAATACAATTGCATCCTGATAAATCAATTAAATCATGAATCCTTAAGTTTTTCGATTCTTTATTCAATTTTAATACCCTTGAACAAAACCACTCATTATTTAAAGAAGAGCTAATCAATGTTCTATGACTCATCAAACTTTCATCATCTTATGTAGCCCGACCCCATCAAATTAAATTAAATTAAAGCTACTGTACTTTGTAACCAAAAGAAAGACAAAGAAGGGGAGGAAAGAGACGATTTTAATTTGCTAAATCAACATCAACATTATTGTTTTCCTTCGCGAAAAGTGACCCAATTATCATAATTAAGTTTAATTTTAGGAAACTAATTAAAATTTGTTTTCTTCTTCTTCTACTTAAAAAAAAAAAAATTAAAATTTGTTTTCATCTTCTTCTTCAAAAAAAAAATTTAAAATTTATTTTTGTTTTTTCATACATAAACGATGGATATTTAATTTGGATTAAGAATAACAGGTGTCAAATTTTGATCAAATTGGATGATTTTGGATCAAAATATGATAAATTGGATTATAAATAAACCAAAATTTTATACATTATGAATGAATTGTATTGTATCGGATTCATCGGATCATAATCCAAATAGATTATTATTAAATGAACAAATCATAAATGAAGTGACAATCTATAACAATTAATATTTTTCATATTCATATTAAATATAAAATTTATGAAAGAACAAAGAATATAAATGGCTTATAAATTGATTGAATTATATATACGGAATAGGTAAGGGATTGAAGTGGGTAGTATAAGAAAAATATTTTAGCATCGTATTTAATCTGTTGCTAAAGAGCAAATATAGCAATGGGTTATTGCAAAATAAAGCTCTAAAAATGTAGATAATTAAAAATAATGACGGACTAGTGACTATATAACGAATCCATCAATATATTTTGGTGAGAAAAACTGGTGCTAACATATAGTGATGGATGTTGCGATGAAAAAGGATGGAAAATCTGTCAATTTATAGCGATGCGTTTTACTGTTACCCACTGTAAATTTTGTAGATAAAAGCAGTAATAAATGGAAAACAATAGTTAAGAGTATGTACAGGCTCTTTAACAACGTTGTGTATGAATAAAATTTAATATTTATTTTTGAAAATTTTTCGTTAGCTAAGTATTAAGGTTTTAGGCTAATAGTTAATTTTAACGTCACTGGAAATCTTATTAATAAAAGAAATCGACAACAAAAACCACTTTATAATAAAGTTAACGGTGTTAAATAATAGATGAATTGATAGAAAATACATGATATTTATTTAACACAAACTCAACGTATATATATGTCCCTTATTTTCAAAAGTCAAGATCATACCTCCTTAATTAATACAAATTAAACATTTATCCCTGATCTGTTGGCAAACTGCAAGCTGCCCTTATTATTATCCTGTAATTCATATAAAATATATACTTTCCGCTTTTCCAGGACGAAAAAGTGGCCAAAACTTTAAGAGGAAATGTTAATTAACCCATATACAACCTTTTCAATTATGTTTTCATAATTACACATCTTTTGCTTTTTTTTTTTTCAAAACTATATATTTTTAAAATTTTTATTTTCAAAAATATAATTTTTTCATTAGGGATGTATATCGATTGGGTTCAAGTCAATCCGATCCAAAACTGAATAATCCGATATCCAAAATTTTCGATATATCTTCACCCAATCCTATCCTATTTTATAATTGGATCCTGACCCTACTAACCCAACCTTTTTGGGTATGATCCAATTAACCCAAACAACCCGATTGAAAAATGTTCCGTGATTATAAAAACCATTTTAAAAATTAAAAATTAATTTAATTTCTTTTATTTTGCATTATTTGTCATATATTATTAAAAAAGTTTAGAAAAACAGAAGTGCACGTTCTAAGACAAAATAAGGTAAAATGATATTCAAGTTAATTTGATTATTGCACTGCTAAAAAACATCTTGATGCTTGAAATTAAATTAACCATAGCTCCTCTTATGAATGAACTTAAATAAGAAATTCAAGAAAGAAAAAAGAGAACATTAATCCTCCATAATTTCCCACAAAAACTATGCATGCACTGTATACATTAAAAGAAATGAAAAATAAACCCAAAAGTCTAATCTCTGAAAAAAAAAATCAAGAAACAGTGACACCACCATGAAAAGGACAAAACCTGGTAGATTTATTAGGTTGAAAATTCTTTCATCTTTGAAGACCATGGCTTGATGGATTTATAATTTTCATTAAAAACGCCAAAACAAAAGATTGAAAAATGCCAAAACAAAATAACAATCTTTAACTATGAAACAATTTGTTTTGTACTTTAGCTCTAAGCTCATCTGTAAGTTTTTTCTCTAGGATCTCACTTGGAGTTGGTTTCCCAGCCCTAAGGCAAGCTCAATGAACCACATATCAGAACAAACACTACAAGAAAATAGCTATTTAGCAACGGAAATTAACAACAAAAAATATCAATTTTTCGTTGCTAATCAAAAATAGCAATGGAACCAATGATTGCTAAACTAACAATTGCTATTTTTTAGCAACGAAAAATTTATTCCGTTGCTGAAGATTCGGTGAATTGGTTAAAATTAGCAAAAGAATAATATTTCTATTGCTAAATTTAGCAACGAAAATACCAATAAAAAAATTCACGACAGTGAAATCCGTCGCTGAAAATCATTACAATTTTTTAATTATTATATAACATTTCCTCTGCATTATGATAAACTAATGCCAAAGTGGAAGAAAAAAAATATTTTTTTAACCAAAATTCAGAAACAATGATGCCTCTACATTATGATAAACTAATGCCAAAGTGGGTGCTGCTGATATATTATCTATGGGTTTCTTATATATATATATATATATATATATATATATATATATATATATATATATATAGAGGTTAGAAGCTTAATAATTAATTTATAAATATAATTTTAATCTCATATATAGGTGGGATCATATAGGATAACAACAAAAGGGAGGCAATATTATTTTGAATGATTCTATTTTGAACTTGTGAATGAGCATCCATCATCTCAACTCATTGATCAGAGGTAAATAGTAATTGATGAAAAGAAATTGAAAGAAAAAATGTTTAAGTTTCCATCTAATCAATCTCTCCAAGAACAATCTTCCCTCAAATATCAAGAAAAAATCAATTATATTATAATCCTGCAAACCAAATAGTAACAGAAATTAGCAACGCAACGAGTGGTTGTAAATTTGATGGTTGCTATTTTTTAGCAATATAAATTGATTTCAATTGCAAAATTCAACCAATTTAATATTCCGTGAATCAATCTAAAATAACTAACAAAATAATATTTCGTTGCTAAATTTATAGCAACGGATTACAAGTTTCGTTGGTAAATTTAGCACCATAATAAAAAAAGTTGCGACGGATTTTTCATCGCTTTTCTGTCACCAAAATATTGTTGATTTTTTTTATAAAAAATTACAACTAATTTTTAAGGTCAACATTTCATTACTGCTTCTTACTTTTTTCATTACCACTGAATTGACAATATGCAATGCTGCCAACATATGCCACTAAAATAGTTAAAATGCAGTCCATCAATAGTTCTGTTCTAAAGAATTTTAAGCAAAACAACAACCACAAGAGATACCATTCCTAGGTGTTGCTACAGATATTGTATCAAAGCTAAAATTGGCAGGATTAGACGTGTTCATCAAGACCTTGAGTAAGAAGAACGAAAAACCCATTACTGCAACTTAGGAAAAGAGAAAACAGAATAAAAAGTGCTAGAGTTTATGCAAAATTCACAACAAATTAAGCCAAAACATAAAGAGATGAAATTTAATCTATTACAGAAAATGAAAATTTTATCTTTAAGTTTTAATTTTATATTACCGATTTACCGATATTTGCAGAATGTCTATTATAATTAGTTGAATTATGAAATAATATCCAAAAAGCTATGAAGAATTACTATTATAATCATATATGAAACCAATTCTACAAAGCTCCCGTGATTTGTACATGAATATTATTAAATATATTCGGTTCATCACTTCTAAGTTTCAAATTCAAATTCAAGAGGAATTGTACAAATATATTTAAGTTAGCAATATTAATATTCAAAAAATTTATCTCGTCCCTCGCTCTTTTTGTGGTCATCCTTCACCTGTTTTGGGCATCTGCGAGTATATTTTAAGGTATTTTTGATATACTTGAAGTATTTTTTATGTATTTTGCACCTTTTTTTTATCATATTTATATATTATTTCGTGTGATTTCAACACTATATGGCATGATTTTGTACTTGAAAATTTTTTTGCATAATTAAATATGTAATTAATTTACTATGCTATTTTTTAATACTAATTCATTTATTTTGGGTAATTTTTTTTCGAGCACTCAATACCTTACGACTTTGGAGAGTTAGTGTTTTTTTGCATGGGAAGTCGCGCTCAAGAGTTGGTCACCTCCTTCACTCCTTGGTCATCTCAGTTATTTTATTTATTATTTAATTTTTGCCATTATTTGTTATTTTATCTTTGTTTTATTACTTTTTTGGAGATGTAATAGTTAGTAAAAATTTTTTTGTACATGATAAAATTAAAGGAGATTAAAATATTTTCTATTAAATCAATTGGAATTTCTTCCAAAAAATAGATCAATGTCCAATTTTTATCCCAAATTCACACAAAGTAAACTGAAAAATTTAATTATATAAAAAGCTTTCAGCTGGAATTATTGCAAAAATAAATGCTGATATCAAAATTAGAGGAATTGCAAGTGTTAGAAACAAAACCGAAGGAGAAGGGGCAATTGATAAAGTTGAAGAGAGTGGCTTGTTAGGAAGCCTCATCTCTTTCGTTGATCAATACTAGCTGAATTTGCACTTCTTTCAAATAAGTCCTATCTAAATGGATGTGAATAAGTATATAGCTGGATTCATTTCTTTCTTTCTAGTTATTCCTTGCTCAATATTTAAATTATTCTCTGATTTATATATTGCAACTTGAAGAGTTTTTGTTATTCCTCGCGTGGAGACTCCGTGCAACGGTTGCTTCAAGTTTATGTTATGGCGGGTTTAAATCAGATAAAAACTTTGCAGATTTACCTATGTCGTTCAAACAATTGGGAGTTTTGCTACTGAGTCAATTGTTTAGAGTTTAAATTTCATCGGTTTCGGTCAAAAATGTAATTATAAAAAAAACATTTGAAATGAAATAAAAAGTAGTATAGTACTAGCTTTATTCAGCATCGTGTCTAAATAAGAATTACTTATTTCTTTTCAATTTAAATAATGAATATATGTATGTATAAACAGAGTTGAGTTTTAATTGAAGAAATGCAAACATGTGCTCATTTATATCTCCACTTTTCTGCAAATTCAAGATTTCAAAAGTTTAGACAATGAATTGATGGGATTAGGAGACATTTTCCTAGGATAAATAAAAATCTTGCAATTTTATAAGAGAAGTCAATTGCATGGCAAGAAAGTTAGGGATATCCAAGATTGACCTCATTCGCCGGGGAACAAAGGCGAAAGAAAGGCCATTAGGCTATGAATTTTGGACTGTAATCGTTATATTTTTGGATTTTGGACGGCAAGCTAACAATTATAGGAATCAGTGTAGCTATTGAATATTGATGACTGAGGAAAATCTCGTGTTAATTACATCTTCACTCATGATAGGTGGACAAATAGGGGGAGGTGTTAATTAATTATTGTTTGATTTTAGAGCTATGAAACCGTAATTGACAGTTGCAGTAGCATGGTGACAATTAACCCTATCTCTTTTTATTTTTCATTTATTTCTCTTTCTCTCAACATCAATAAATTTAATAGCTGATTATAAATAATATGTGTATTTTAGGACTATATATAATGATTTTTGGTTAATTAGAGGAAAAATATGTGCATTTTTATTAAATTCGAGTGTGTGCAAAACTTTTCGCACTTTATAGGAAGGAAAAAAAATATGTATTAAACCTAATTCTTATGATGAGATCTAGCAATTTTTTGACTTGACTTAAAAACTCGACCTGGATCGAAAATTCAAAAATTTAAGGTTTGATTGAAAAAAATGCTTAAAAAATCCGCACAAAAAATATTTAAAATCCTTTCCATAGGGAAAATGGTACGAAATTCCACAGATAAATTGCCGACAGAATTTGTTTTTCATAGGTAATTTTCTTATGGAATTTTTGCTCAGTAGGTAATTTACTAACGATATTAATTTTTATCGGTAATTACAGATGGAATTAATTTTTCGTAGGTAATTACCGACGGAATTGTAATTCTGCAGGTAAAATACCGACAGAAATAATCTTTCGTCGGTAATTACCTGCGAAAAATTAATAATGTAGGAAAATTACCTATGGAATTTAAATTCTGTCGCTAATTATTTCTTATATAAATAAATTGCTTATGCTTAAGGGCTAAAATGTGTTATGTAATTGTGGAATCCTTATTCTCTTCATTTTTGCCCTAACCTACCACACCAGTAGCCAATTCTCCTCTGCAGTCCGCTTGCCGCCACCTCTGCCCTCCCTCGAATCATCAGTAAAGCCGTTTGCCTGCCTTTGTCCGTCTATTGTCCTGCCGACCTTTGATTCTTGTATCCATTATTTGGTCAGTCCCATCGATCTGCTCTGTCCTTCCTCAAATCATCAATGAAGTCGTTCGCCTTCTGGTGAGTAGCACTACCCAGGTTGTTCAATTGTCAAGTGTCGGTACCTCCAAATTGCATGATCCAAAAGATGGTTGGCATTCTGGATGGTGGTCTGCCAAAATTGTTTTGTGGATTGCATTGACGATCATGAGCTTCTTAATTCCATCCAAACTTATTCGGATTTATGGTTAGTTAGGTTCTTTGATTTTGTTAATTAAATTAAACAACCATTACTTATATATATATATATATATATATATATCCACATTGACGATCATGAGCTTCTTAATTCCATCCAAACTTATTCGGATTTATGGTTAGTTAGGTTCTTTGATTTTGTTAATTAAATTAAACAACCATTACTTATATATATATATATATATATATATCTATATATATATATAAATGACTCTCTGGATTTTCTTTTGTCTTTGCCTTCCCAAACATTTCTTTAAATCACATAACTCTTCACTCTCTCTTTGATAGAGAAAGCACTGAGCCTCGGCTATACAATTCATCATCATCATCTTCTTCTTCTTCCAGTAATGTGAGTATTCTTATGTTCATCCATTTTAATGTGCTATGGTACCCACTGTGAAGTTGTCAAAGAAATTAAACCTATAGTGAGAAATTATTGGTAAAATCATGATTATAGTTAGTAGTTATTTTTGTATTTGCATTATTGTAAATATTAATTATATTGATTAATGTGTAGGAGGTCCGGGGGAGAAGAAGTTAGCAGAAAGCAATATATATATATGAGGGAAGGAATGAAATAAATCTGCCTGGCTCCCTGGATGCCAACTATGAAATTTGCCAATGGCCATTGGCTTTTCCTAGTTGGCATCGGGGGGAGTCAAGCAGGTCCACCCATTGCACCATCACTCATTCAAAAAAATAAAAACAGCCCAGCTGTTGTAATTTATACCTGTACTCTCTCTCTCTATATATATATATATTTGTTCTTTAAGAAAACCTATGCGATCCATAAAGATTTGAAAACAATTCAAAGCACTACTATTTCTAATCGCATTACTCTCCTCTCTTTTCAGATTATTCAATGATATGTACAGTTTTTTTTTTCGAATTAATATTACTTGTGTGACCAAAATTTTTGCAGATTGAAGGGCAGCGTTTTTTTCTTATTAGATTTGATGTTTTTAAGTTTTGTGTGTAGAATTGTTTAATAAAATAATAAATTCAGTTAGTTTTGCATTTTCGCATTTCTCAGATAATGGAAAATAGAAAATAGTTGTTTGGCCCATAGATTTTGGAATATTTTTTTGAACTTTAAATTAATAGTAGGGTACAAGTTTAACCATACATTTTGTTTAAGAATTTCCAAGAAGAATGCTCCTATAGAGAAAATGACAGACAATTGGGACGACTCATGGACTTTCTGAAATGAAGATTACTAGGAGGCCTATTACTGGATTTTGTGTGTTTGTTGGTTCCTCCTTGTTTTCTTGGAAATCCAAGAAACAATCAACTGTTTCTAGGTCTGCTTCAGAGGCTGAGTACAACTCGTGAGCTCCTACAAGTGCAATGGATTTAGCGTAATGGCTAAAAAACGTTTTTTAAATGTTATTTTTTGAAAATATCTTTTTTAATTTTATCAAGTTCCTCTTCATTTTTTAATACCATTATTTGAAAATCATTTTGGCAATTAAAAAATATATATTTGATAATACTACCCATATATCTTTTATACATATTTACCTTTGATTTGGGAGAAGAATAGTGGTCGATTTAGAGGCATCCCTCCATACAAGCATGATGATGATATTTCATCATAAAAGTATAGTCTTATAAGTAGATTTTAAAATGTGGACGCTCCTTATCAATAAGTTACTAAATACAACAAGTTCAAAGTGTTCAGTTTTATTTGTTCCTTACCAATAAAAAATTACGTTTGTTGTATCACATGTTTACTTGCTGAATTGTCACATATCGAGAGACTTTTAAAATAACGGCAAAATTATATCAATTTTAAAATGAAAGTCATAAATTATTATTAGTACTGAATTTAAAGTTTAAAGTTTTACAAACGTAAACTTAATATGGAGAATATTGATTATGTATTACAGAAGCAACATAACCATCATGGGCCTTTGGCTTCTGTTCATATGCAAAAATAACTACAAAATTATAATGAAGAAAACTTACACAGTAACAAAATGTAATCATATATAAATTTCAAAATTATTAAAAAAAACAAAAAAAGCTAATGAAAATTACAAGATGGAGCAACGCCAGGGATCTTCATAACAGTAATAATATGGCATAGGGGGAGCGGGAGCAGACCAAACAATGGGCTTTGTTTCTTCTTTCTTCTCTTGTTTCTTAGCTTGGCTTACGCTAACGAGTTGCACATAAGCCAGCATACTCTCTGGTAGGAAGCAAGAAAAATAAGGGCATTTCCCCATTTTCTTCCTTAATTTAGCTGTTAATTTCACTGGATCCACTCCTTCTCCTGTCACCTCCATCTGGCTTTTGTTTTTATCACTTAATGCTACCGAGTGTACCCCTGCAGATTCCATAATTAACATCATTATTAATCGCCTTGTTTCAATTACTACACAAAGACTCGCCTTTCTTTATTTATGTCCGCCCAATCAATCAAATAATATTATATATGTAAAACCATAAACATTTTGTTATGTACCAGAGAAACCAACTGCAATCTTTAGAGCCTTCGAGCGAGTCTTGTAGCTATTTGCAGAAAATTCGATCACCATCTTTTTCTGCATATTTAACAATATCGAAAATTAAATACTCGCTTCGTAGTATCCGAACATTAACTTAATTAGTGCATGAAAAAAAATTCATAAACTAATTTCATGCAAATATTTTTTCTAATACACGAAAATCATTACCGCCATGCTGATTGTTTGGGGGAGATAAAAGAGATATAATAAATGTGAATAGAAATCGAGCGTTGATTATGTTATTTTAGCAAGGAAGTCTATGAGTGTTCGTTGAGCTAGGTTGGGGGTAGTATTTATAGGGTTGTGGAATTTTCCTCCTCTCTTTTATTTTTTATTTATCGTTTATTTATCTATGGTTGGTTATTACATGGTTATCAAAATCTATACATATACATCCATCGATTAAACTTAAAATATTGTAAATTATTTACTATTTTAGTATAGTAAATAGTGTGTGTGTGTATATAAATATTGCTAAATATCGAAAAAACTGTGAGACTTCATGTTATAATGTTAGTTTTAATATAGGAGCATTTTATTTTCCAATTTTCATTCATTTTCAAGTTTGGTTTGAGAGAATTTAAACTGATAATATAATTTAGTGCAATTTAAATTTTAATTTGTAAAAGAAATTAACAAATATATGAACATTGTGGTTATATATATATATATATATATAGGTCAGCTCAGTTGGTACTTGGATTAACAATTCCAAAGACAAGGTGAAGACGCAATTATGTAAATTCTTTAATTGATCCTAACCGTTTCTGGTTTTATTGATTAAACAGACCGGACCAGTAGCCGGTTCACTATTAAACAAACATATAAACTATTATTATTGTTATTATGTCCAGCCCTCCTCGTCCTAAACAAACATATCAACTCATTGTCATGGCCCTTGAAAGTAATATGAAAGCTCCTCAACCCTATTAATTAAGGTGGGGCAGCAAGATAGACTCAGTGCAATTAGGTTTAGGCCATAAATTGCTTAAAATAATGAAAGAATTAATTTTTACTATTATTTATTTAATTAAAACACAAGTGGAAACAGATAAAATCAATTAAATGGGAGAAAGACTAATCGACCCTACAACTATTACTCCAATAGTTGGACTACTTATATATAGATCGGTTAACCGTTAGTCAACGATTAACCGTCGGTTTTTAAAAAGAAAAATCGTAAATTTAAATTTTCGATTTTGTTAACTTAAAAATCGATTTAATTTCGAATCGATTTTTCGATTTACTAAAATTTCATTTTTTTTCTCATTCCTACTAACTACCATAGGTAAAAATATAGAGCTATTCAAACATTTTAAATTATTTTAGAAATTGAATTTTTTAAATAATTATCAAAAAAAATTCTTCGTGAGTTATTATCAAAACCTTCTCTCTTTTAAGTTTTGATTTGCAATCTCTTAGAATTCATCAGCACTTTGTGAATATAATTTAATTTTCAAAATAAATTCAAGATCTCTAATTAATTAGCTCTACATTTTTATCTAAGAAAGTTAAAAGGTTGCTATTTGCTAGCACAAGGGTCTGATTTTATAAGTTATAGATAAAATTTAAAAGAAAAAATAAATTATGAAAAAGAAATAAATTGATTTGATGGAAAAACATAATTTTGAAAAAAAAAAAGAAATATGAAAGACTTAAATTAGACTAATAATAAAAATTCAGTGATTTAATTATACCGAATAAATGTAGGTAAGTTTTCTTGGCAATAAATAATAAATATAGGTAAGTTAATAAGAAAAGCTCCAAAAAAGTTAATAAGTACGATTTGATATATTTTAATTTGTTAACTTGCCCTCTACGTCAATAGACTTTTCAAAAGTAATATTCAACGGACTCTTTCTTTTTTCTGTTTTTAAATACAAATTAAATTTTCATTAATAAAATAAAATACATTTATTTAAATTATAAATAAAATTATAAAATATATACAATGTATAAAATTAATAAAATTATTAGAATATATGCCTGAACTTATTTGATGAAAATAGTAGATAATTATAACATGAGACGGGTAAATTAAATTTTAATGAAAAAATTAATTTATGTGTTGTTTATGAAAAAATTATTGAACCAATTTTCACTTACAAAATTTACCTTTCATTCAAATGAAATTTTTTATAGAAAAAACAATAACCTCTACGTTAAGATGACAAATTTGCATAAAAGAAATTAAATTGTATTCAATATTAGTTAAATAAACTAAATTTATAAAAATACAAATAAACTCTAAACAAATACAAAAATAAAAAATTTTAAATGTAAGTTTATTGAACAAAAATACAAAAAACAAAATTGAATACAAATTAAAAACAACAAATAAAAATAAAAAATTAGACTTATATTAATATGAAAATTATCATAGAGAAGTTTTAAAAAATTAAGAAATACAAAAATTAAAATTAAAAAGAAAGAGAAAGAGAAAAAAAAAAGTTATCACCTGTAAATAGGCCTATTACAGCTCCAAATTTAAATGAAAAAAAGATGAAAAATTTTACATTTAAAGAAAAATTTTGATTAGAGTTTAGAGAGGATTACACAATGAATTTTCTATATAAAAAAATAGATATTAGATAAAACATATTAGTGTATTCAATAGATTTTTTCTTGATAACCACGGAAAAAAATATTTTCATGGGTCCAGACAGTCGGGCCAGTAGCATTTGACAGAGTCCAAAGCCCATTAGCAAGGAGCACCAATCGTGAGCTGGAAGATAGGGCAGTGGCCGCATAACATACGATTGGACTGCTGTGATAGCTTGTCCTATCAGTCCACTGATACAAGGTAATGTCCATGCCTTTCACCTACTCCCTATCACTTCGCCACTTACCTACTCCAACTGCCAGTTATCGCATCCCAAGCACTCAAGTACATCTCCTTTATCTCCTATAAATAGCCTAATGCCCAGTGGCTCCAAGTATTGAATCTCTGAGACTCTCTCTCTAAAAAGCTACTAACTTGAGCTTCGCAGTGCTTACGCCTGATCCAATCGAGCACTCTTTCTTGCAGGACACAAGCATCCGATTGGTGCGGCCTAGCCAGCTCTCTCTCTTTTCAGATAAAGATTTTCATGCTTTATCATTTGGTGTTTTCGTTGAGAGCTATAGCAGGTTCAATATCTAATGAGCACACAGCTTTTGGAGAATATGATCGCAATGGTAACAACCAAGGTAGATCTAAGCCAGCAGAGAGAAGAGAGAGATCTTCCAGATCACCCGCTAGGGATAACCTTCTTCCAAAATTTGATGATACCATTCTACGACAGCCGAAAATACCCCTATTACTGTCAGGAACATGCGTGTTATTTTTAGTGACTTTACTAAGAGCATCATCCAAACGATTAGAAAGGGTAAAATGCCTAGAACTTTTGAAAGAGACCACAAAATAGACTTCATAGATGAAGACTTCAGAAGAAGGAGAAACAAAGAAATCTTCATCAACTAGCCATGAGCCCATGAAGGTAGGAGAATGGGGGTCAGAACCCCAAGCAGGTAAGATAAAGGGAAAGGGATAATGTCCTCGAGCAGAGACTCTCCCTACATCCTCAGTAGATCCTCCACTCATCTATTGGAGATGACCCATCCTTTATGTGCACGCCAAATCATAGTCGCACAAAGGGACGTAAGGATGAGTTTATCTCAATGGCCATGGGCAAGGAAGACAAGTGGTTTAAGTAAAAACTTAGATAGTTTGGCTTGACAGGCCCTAAAAAAGGTATGTTTGAGGGGAACGCCTGAAGAAATATTGCTTCTCCATTTTTCAAGGAGATAACGAAATTCGAGCTACCTTCTAGGTGAAGAGATATGATGATGGACAAGTACATAGGTAAAACTAATCCTACCACTTATCTTGCAAACTATCTGACTAAAGTACAGGTTTACACCTACAACGAGAGGATTGCCTGCAGGATCTTTCCCACCATCTTGGGAGTAGATGCTCTCAACTAGTTTCATGACCTACCCCAGGAATCAATCACCTCCTTTTGATAACTCAAAAAGCTATTTGTCATACAATTTATTGTGCAGATGCGGGCACCGAAGTCGATAAGCTATCTGTATAATCTCTACCAAGGAATTGATGAAAATCTTAAAGACTACATCGACAAGTTCCAAGCCATGATATCGGAGGTAAGGAATGTAAACGTGAAAATGGCAACCAACTGATGGAATATGACATGGTATGAATGTGATGATAGCACAGCGGAAAAACAAAAATTTTTATCATACATGCCATACAATTCCATGACAAGAATCGAAACATGCAATTTTAGAGTTTTAAACTTACACCTTTAGATGCCTTTAAAACTTGATTTTGATGATGACCAGCAACCAAGAAGGATATGTCCACCTTAGATCTTCACCACCAATGCCAAGGAACAGCCTTTACGCCACTCCCTCTATTCTCACACACACACTTGCAAAGATGGCTTAAAATCAAGAGTGCTAGCTCTATGATTGTGTATTCGGCAATGGGAATGATTTGAAGCCACAAGATCTAATCTTGTTCTTCCTTTAGGTTACTGTTTCAGCCCGAGAACACAAGAGAACAAGAAAGATTTCTTTCCCCTTGAGTATTTCGGCCAAGAGAAAAAAATAGCAAAACGGCATCCACTTTTATTCATTTAATTCATTAATATATATCACTTAATTTAGGTCAAGTGTGAGTGCCAAAAATTAAGTGTTAATTTCAGCCTCCATCACTTCCTAATTAAGAGATATATCTTAATTTAAATTCTATTAGAATTTAAATTCAAATGGCATTAGTCATTTAATCAAAACAAACTTACTTATTTAAGGTGATAAGTTGCCGAATTCAACTAGTATTTTAGTTTGAATTTTGGCTACTTTAATTCCCTCTCAAGTATTATATTTTGATTAAATACAAATTAGGATTTAATACTCAATTAACTTAATTATACATAGATAATTAATCAATTGAAATTAAACCTAGCACATGCCAACAAATTTCTCTCGTGACCAACTGTTAACAGATTTGCCTAAAACAGCAAGCTGTTTTAGGCAAAAAGACAGTTCAATATATTTGCCTAAAACAGCTAGCTGTTTTAGGCAAAATCGTGGCTTAACAGATTTGCCTAGCTGTTTTAGGCAAAATCGCACCTTGACAGCTGTTTTAGGCAAAAAAACTGTTTTTACAGATTTGCCTAAAACAGCTAGCTGTTTTAGGCAAAAATCTGTTTACCCATTTTATGCATTAATTTGACTTTAAATAAAAGTCCAAATTAATTCCCAATACACAATTTAAATATTTTAAGCCCAATGCTTTGTGTGCGATCCTATAGGTCCATTTAATGTTGGCAATGAATTAATAAATTAATTCAAAGGCTATATATATTCTCTAGCAAGATATTATAGCATTTCAAATTAAATGAAAATGCATATGGCATTTAGTGACCTAATGCAATTTTGCATAGTCCCTTACCCATAAATATCAGAATTAATATAAGGCATGGAACCAGTCATCCTTATATATATTAATTCCTTTCTTGATATTCCAGTGACACTGAACTCTCAGATAAATAATGATTACTCATTATTTCATCTCGGTATGGCCATACACTTCTTAGTTCACTGATCAAGTGGCCGATGATATTTTCTCTCATATCGAGAGGGGTAATCCCTTCACTTCTCTCATGCTCTCTAACATGAATCAATGCGTACCCAATCATACTCGTACTTGTCACTCTGTTACGAGCACGTTAGGTGTATGTCAAAGTACACAGTAATTCATAAAGAGTTTCATAGAGATTTCAGGTCTAAGAACTCCGATACAAAACTTGCATATGAGAAACACTTATGACTTGTACCATGTAGTGTTCTCATGAGTGGATCTAATCCAGATACCGTGTTTTAAATATGTATCTATGATCTCTGATTGACACTCTTGTCCTTATGATCCGTAAGACAAAACTCAACTTATCAGAGAGAGCATACTAGTCTTAATTCATTTGTTATTCCCATAACAATGACTGACTAGGGATATTTAGAATGAAGTCTCATTTGTTTCAAGGTCTTACAACCATGTGCCTCACACATGATAACTTAAACTGAAACAACATTCTTGGATAGTTCTATCAATTGATATGCACAGGAATACAATAGATAAAACAAATGCCTCATTTTATTAATTTCAAGTGTTTTGTTACAATGCATTGGGGCTAGGGCTTACACTAACAATCTCCCACTAGCACTAGTCCCAATTGGGCATAGCCCTAAGACCGAACGCTCTCAAATGAGCTTCGTGCAGATTTGGACGTAACTGTTTCGTCAAAGGATCTGCTACATTGTCTTCACTTGCTATCTTGCTAACCTTGACGTCCCCACGATCAATGATTTCTCTGATCAAGTGGTACCTCCTGAGTATGTGTTTGGATTTCTGGTGTGACCGGGGCTCCTTTGCCTGTGCGATGGCCCCGTTGTTGTCACAGAAAATTTCTAATGCAACTAGGATGCTTGGGACCACTCCTAATCCAGTAATGAAATTTTTAATCCAAACAGCCTCTTTTGCAGCCTCACTTGCTGCAATATACTCAGATTCTGTAGTTGAGTCGGCAACGATTTTTTGCTTTGAGCTTCTCCAGCTGACAGCACCACCGTTCAAAACAAAAACAAACCCAGATTTCGATCTAGAATCCTGAGTGCTGGTCTGAAAAGCAGCATCGGCATAACCTTGTATGACGAGCTCTTCTTGACCACCATACACTAAGAAGTGATCCTTAGTCCTTCGCAGGTACTTCAGAATCCCTTTTACAGCAGACCAGTGCTTCTCACCAGGGTCTTGCTGAAACCTACTGGTTATACTCAGTGCATGAGCAACATCCAATCTAGTACATAACATAGCGTACATGATAGATCCAATAGCAGATGCATATGGGATTCTACTCATGTTGTCCCTTTCCTCTTTTGTTTTAGGGCACTGTTCTTTAGTCAAAGGAACTCCCAAAGCCAAAGGTATGTACCCTTTCTTTGAGTCTCCCATACTAAAATGCTTTAGTACTTTGTCTATGTACTTTTCTTGACTTAGTCCCAAAAGCCGATTCGATCTATCTCTATAGATTCGAATACCAAGTATTGTCTCGGCTTCACCTAAGTCTTTCATTGAGAAACATTTTCCCAACCATTGCTTAACCTTTTGCAATGTTGGAATGTCATTCCCAATGAGAAGGATATCGTCCACATATAGGACTAGAAATACTACTATGCTCCCACTAACCTTCTTGTACACACAAGGCTCATCTTCGTTCTTGATGAAGTCGAATTCTTTGACTGCCTCATCAAAACGAAGATTCCAACTTCGGGATGCTTGCTTTAATCCATAAATGGATTTTTGAAGCTTGCAAACCTTCTTAGGATGCTTGGGATTGACAAAACCTTCAGGCTGTGTCATATACACATCCTCAAGTAAATTTCCGTTGAGGAAAGCAGTTTTGACATCCATTTGCCATATCTCATAATCATGATATGCAGCTATGGCAAGCAAGATCCTAATGGATTTGAGCATGACTACAGGCGAAAAGGTCTCGTCATAGTCTACACCATGAGTTTGTCGAAAACCTTTTGCTACTAGTCTACCTTTGTAGGTCTTATCAGCTTTGAGTTTGAATAGCCACTTGCATTCAATTACCTTAGCACCTTCCGGTGGATCAACCAAGGTCCAAACCTGGTTATCGTACATTGATTGCATCGGATTTCATGGCTTCAAGCCAATTTTTCGAGTCTGGGCTTTCAATAGCTTCTCGGTAGGTAGTAGGATCCTCACGATCTACTACTCAATAGTGTCACTGTTAGTGATTAGAAATCCATATCTCTCAATCTCCTGACGTACCCCCTACCAGACCTTCTAGGTACTTGTGTAATGGGTTCTTGTTCCACAACTGGTTGTGAACTTGATCCCATTTCCAACTCATCCTCTATAGAAGCTTGTGGCACTTGAATTTCTCCAAGTTCTACTTTACTCCCACTGTCTTTCTTGAGAAGGAACTCCTTTTCCAAGAAAACAGCCTTGCGAGCAACAAATACTTTGTTCTCGGCTTGTGAGTAAAAGTAGTATCCCTTTATTTCTTTGGGATAACCCACAAACAAGCAGATAGTCGATTTGGACTCTATTTTGTCAGATGTTAATTTCTTAGCATGTGCTTCACAGCCCCAAATCTTGAGAAAAGACATATTGGGTTCTTTCCCAGTCCATACCTCGTATGGTGTCTTCTCAACTGCTTTAGTTGGAGTACGGTTCAATAGAAACGCAGCAGTTTCTAATGCATAACCCCAAAAAGAGATAGGAAGATTAGCTTGACTCATCATAGATCGAACCATGTCCAACAGAGTTCGATTTCTCCTTTCGGACACACCATTCCATTGAGGTGTTCCAGGAGGAGTGAGCTGTGAAATAATACCACACTCCTTTAGATGATTGTCAAACTCTTGGCTTAAGTATTCGCCACCTCGATCTGATTGAATGGCTTTTATACTTTTGCCAAGTTGGTTTTCTACTTCATTCTTAAACTCTTTGAATTTCTCAAAAGTTTCAGACTTATACTTCATTAGATAGACATAGCCATATCTACTGAAGTCATCTGTGAATGTCACGAAGTAGCTAAAACCACCTCTAGCATGTGTACTTAAAGGTCCACATACATCGGTATGTATTAGTTCCAATAAGCCATTAGTCCTCTCGCCCTCTTTATTAAAAGGACTCTTTGTCATTTTTCCATGCAAACATGGCTCGCATGTGTCATAAAACTCTAAGTCGAATGACCCAAGCACTCCAGTTTTGTAGAGTCTTGAAATGCATTTTTCGTTTGCATGTCCTAAACGACAATGCCAGAAGTAAGTAGGGTTTATTTCGTTTGATTTAACCCTCTTTGTATTAATGTTGTATATGGACTCTTTGTTTTGTAAATCAAGGATATAAAGGCCATTTTGCAACATGGCATTGCCATAAGAAATGCCTTGGCGACGAATATGAGTATTGCCATTTTTAATAACAAAATCAAATTCATCATTATCCAAACATGAAACTGAAATAATGTTTCTGCTCATAGCAGGCACATAATAACAATAATTCAAAACAATACAAAGTCCGAAAGGTAAAGTGAGGTGATAGTCGCCTATCTCCATGGCAGCAACTCGTGCTCCATTCCCCACACGGAGGTCCACTTTATTCTTCCCAAGTAACCGCCTATTTCTTAGCCCCTGCACTTTTGAACAAATGTGAGAACCACAACCGGTATCTAATACCCAAGTGGTAGAAATAGAAAGGTTAATTTCAACAACAAAAATACCAGAACTGGACGCCTTGGCTCCATTCTTCTTTTGTTCTTCCTTGAAGAGAGCGCAATTCTTCCTCCAATGCCCTATCTTGTTACAATGGAAGCAAGTGCTCTCACTCTCTTTGAGTTTTGGCGCCTTGGGCTTGGATTGGGCCTGAGGTGCACTCCCAACTGACTTGGGTTTTCCTTTTCCCTTTCCCTTTCCCTTAGCAGTTCCCTTCTTAATTCCCTTTTGAACCATAAGTACGGGATTGGTCT
>JBBPFJ010000847.1:0-20274 GCA_037975025.1 Excoecaria agallocha | reverse complement strand
AATTTTATTTTTAGCCATTGACAAAAAAATTCATAATGACAAAATTATGGCATGCCAAATAATAATAATAATAATAATAATAATAATAATAATAATAATAATAATAATAATAATAATAATAATAATAATAATGTGTATGACTACATTTATGGTGGGTTTTATTCGAGGTAATATCATTGGCATCCTCTCTTGGTTCAACTTAAGAATTTCCTATGTTAATTTGGAAAATTGTGATCATGCTATTACTGTTTGTTGTACCATCTGGAAAGCCAAGAAAGAATTTTGTGAAATGGCTTAAGGAAGTTTATTGTTTCTATTGTTTCTATGACTTCAAATGTAATGTCCTTAAACACTAGTGATCGGAATAGTACAGGTTAAGAAACCGACATTTAGACACTCAAATAATAGTATTAATAAATGATAACTATGGAAAAAATATCTCAAAGACCCAATCAAGTCGGTCCAATAATATTTGGCAAGGCTCAAAGTCCATCAACAAAAAGGACAAAGCATGAGTTGGAAGACAAGACAAAAAGACACAGTGTTCGATTGGACTGATGGAACGTTCTGTCTTGACAAGTCCACTGACACAAGTTAATACCCATGCCTTCACCTGCTCCTTGTCATATTGCCGCTCATTTGCTCTGGTTGCCAGTTATCACGCCCCAAGATACTCAAGTATCCCTCATTTCTCTCCTATAAATAGCAAAAGGCATAAGAGCTCAAGGTATTGAATATCTAAGACTCTCTCTTTAAAAGCTACTAACTTAAGCTTCAGAGTGCTAACATTCGGGTCCGACCGGTCACTCCTTTTTGCAGGTTCATTCATCTGATCGGGATCTTCTAGCCACCAACTCTCTCTATTTTAGATGAAGACTTTTCAGGCTTTATCAATAAATATTTTAATAGTAAAACGATGTCTAAAAAATAACAAAGTAAATTAAATAGGAATCTAAATTAATAGAATGGGTATAAAATTGAATTTATTGGGAACCCAATCACATTAAACTTTAAAAGGAGGAATTTAAGAGAAATTAAGGAAGGACTACAATGAATTCTTTTTTGCATAAAAAAAGAATATGCCATTTATACCCACAAAATGACCCCGTTTCGCTCTCCCTTTCTTCTTTCTTTCTTTTCCTATATTCCAAACCCAACCTTTCTAATTTTTTTCCCAAATTTTCAGCCTATTTCACTTACTCTTCGATCCCTCCACAGCCACCACCGTTGTCCTTTCCATCAACAACTGCCGGTTGCCGGCATTTCTCTCTCTCTTTTCCCTCATGTTTTGTGACAAGAACAACTCTCAAGGTGACATTCCTTACCTAAGCAAAAAATAAAAATACAAAAATAAACTCTAAATCTAAGCAGGATACATGCTATCCATTTGATTCAAAAAAGGGTCGATTACCAACTTGTTGAAGTATAGAAATAATAATTTTCAAGTGTTGTTTCAAGGAATAACCACCCTCTACTAATATCCATACTCGAATGTGATGATCGAAGTTGCCAAAAGTGCTAGCTCCCTTTTTGTGGCGGCTAGAGTTTTTTTTTATTATTATTCTTTTCTTTCTCTCAAAGTGGCAAAATGATAGTTTTAAAAATTTTTCCCTCCTTTTCTTATTAGGGTTGTATATTAAATGCATATATATAAGCATGGAATTTATGGTGGCTAAATGTTGATATTTTTTTAATCATAATGTGATATTTTTAATATATACGCAAATATTTAATCACACAAAATAAATTTCAAATAACAATTTCGTATTCTATCATTATACAACATAGTATTGCCTTTTCCTTAACTTTTCAAAAAGACTTTATTATCTTAACCTCTTTTACTTTTTTTTTTCTTTTCATCAAGCTTTAATTAACCCATCATCATGAATCAAATAATCAGCATATTCAAAATCAAATCCATTACTTATAAGGTTATATTCCATAATTCCTATTTCAATATAAACATGGCACACACTATAAGAAAAAATGCCTATAAAGACAGGAAATCTGATCGCTAAAAGTACCAATCCATCGCAAAAAATAATTAAGCTGCCACATCAGGTTTGTGTTTCCCAGCAAATTAGAGACAAAAATTTCCATCGCAAAAAATATTTAATTTTTTGTAATTTAATTAATTAAAATTATAATTAATTTATAATTATAATTTATAAATAAATTAAATTATTTAATATTATCTTTATTTATATTTTCTTAAAAAATTAATTATAAAGATGATGAAAAATAGAAAAAAAATTATTTAAGTTAATAAAATTTCTCTATTTTAAAAATTAAGGGCAAAAAACAAAAATAAAATAAAATTTCATTGATATTATTTTTGGTACATAAAAAGGTAGAAAACCCATGAAACTACCTACTATCTATTCTGATTAAATCACGTTGAATCCAAAAAAATCAATTAAGAGGATCATACAAGGGAAAAATTACCTATTTAGAAGATCATTGGACAAATATCTCTATTTTAAAAAATTTAAGATAAAAAAATAATGTTATTTTTTAGCCACACTAGAAAAAGTTAAGAGTGGCAAAATATAACTTTCACACAATAAATAAATAATGCCAACAATGATTATTTGCTCATTTTTTTGATTGTATAGCTTGATGCATAAATTCATCCCATATAATTAAGAAATTTTATTATTATTTACAGTTTGGCAATAAAAGAAAATAGCAGAATTGGTTTAAAAGGAAAATCTTATTTCGATTAATGTTCTCTTATTATTTATAATTATGTTATTTAGAATTTTCCTTCCTCTAGTTAACAAATTGGTTGAGAGTAACCTAAAGGTTAATAGTACTTTTTAGTTTTTAATCATGATAGAACCATAAAATATAATTTAATTAGGTTATATTACCAACATTTTCAAACTTATAAAAATTGGTTAATAGTAACTTAAATATTTTTTTCTATTTTTCATCATCTTTATAATTAATTTTTTAAGAAAATATAAATAAAAATAATATTAAATAATTTAATTTATTTATAAATTATAATTATAAATTTAATTCATTAAATTATAAAAAATTAAATATTTTTAGCGATGAAAATTTTTGTTGCTAATTTGCTGGAAAACACAAACTTGATGTGGCAGCTTAATTATTTTTATGATGGAATAGCTACGAAAATTTCCGTTGCTAAGTCCACATGGGCATCCACATCAGCTGCTTCCATTTAAATTAATAGAAATATTGATGAAGTTCCAACATTGAAAAGTGTTTGAAAGTTTAGTGCTCGAATTGTAACGAAATGAAGTTGAATACAAACATTGAAATGTATTATATAGTTGGGGTTTTTTTTTATAATAAACCCAACATTTTAAGTGCCTTTTCCATCTTAGCGTGTATGAAAAATCTCTTTTTACTAATTATTACATCCCTGAAAAAATAATAAATTTAAAAATTGAATAAGTAAATGAACACAAACGAAATAATGACCAAATAAAACTAAAACGATAATAAAATAAATGAAAAAATAAATAAACAGCATAATCGGGATGGACAACACATGTTGGGTTGACCTGGGAGCACAACTTCCAATGCAAAAAAAAAACCTCCAAAGCAATAAGCATCAAATGCTAGAAAAAACCCACAAATGACACATTAGTTATTATTTTCAAACAACATAACAAAAATAATTACAGATTAAATTTACACAAATAGAATTAACTCAAGTATAAAATTACATCATACAAAATTAAAATCACATAAAATTTCATGCAAATATGATGGAAATTGAATAAATTACACAAAAGATGCATAAATACATTAAACAAACCCATAATACACCCACAGACACCCAAAATCATGCACGGATGACCACAAGCAAGCAACAAACGGGATGAGGAGATAAACCCAGGATGTTCCATCTATCGGATGATAGATGGCCGTCTGTCGGGTTGTCTTCCTATCCATCACCTCTGGGCAGAACCAAAAGTTTAGAATCCAAAGCAAAGATGCAAGAAATCATGCAAAATGAACTTCTAGCCCTAAATAGCAATATTAAATGCTACATCATGCAAAAAACACATTAAAACACCTAATAATGCATCAACTATACTAAAAATCATAAAGTTACAGAAGTAAAAGAATAAAAGAAAAGCTTCACATGTATAACAATAGAGGAATTTAAGAACTTATCATGCCTTTAATATATTTTATAGTCCAAAAATGCATCACATCTTAATTAAATATGCATATCATTCGAATGATAGCAATAAAAATATGTTATTCATGTCAAACAACCCTATGAATATGCAAATTAAATTGTAGAGAGAGAAAGTAAAAAGGAGGCTAAAATATTACCCTCAAGAGATATTCTGACTCTATAACTTTTATAGTTTAGATCTCCAATTCGATTCATGTTCTTTGATTCTCAGAATTATTTGATCAAATTCATTTATATGTGTATGTTTTTAAATAAAAGAGAATGTTAGAGTAGTTTTTTAGAGAGAAAGAAATTGAGTTTTTTTCTTCTTTAAAGGTGACTCTCTAAAACAATGATTTTCCCCTATTTGAAATCCTAGATCTTAGATTTTATACTTAAGGAAGAATTCTTAGTTTGATTTTCATTCAAAAACCCTTCAAATCTGGAGAAAATACCCACAAATTCAAAACCCAAATTAATCTTCGAAAATAAACATACCTTTTTTGAAATATAGAAAAGTAAAAATTATAGATTTTGAGCCATGGATGGGATTCTCTCAATGAGGGGCGTCCTTCCCTCAGCACTAATCCTGAAAATTTTCTAAAATGCCCCTCTGTTTGGCTATGCGGGAGAAAAGGATCCACAGACGAGCATCTATCAAGTGACAGGTGGCCGTCTGCCATTATTGAAGGTCATAAATGTGATTTTTATACATATTTTGTTAAAACACTTAGAAATATCATGAAAATCTTTGAGAAAATATTAGAAATTTACGATAGGATCTTCGAGATTTAAACCTATTGTCAGTAATATACTATTTTCTCATCATCGGGTAATCATGATCTAGGCTGTCTCAGATCACGATGTCTACAATAATATTTGTAAAATATTTTGTTAAGTTAGCAGCAACATTATTGTTGTCAATTAGTTACAACACTATTCTCGCTAATTAGCAATAACTATGTTCTCACTAATTTAGCTGATATTAAGGTACATGTATATTTTGCTAAATTAGCGACAAAAATGTTCATGCCAAATCTAGTTTTGTACTCGCAATTATTTACACCAAAATTTTGGCACCTAATATTAGCAACAACAAGAATTTTTTCTCGCTAATTTATCATAATATTTATTTGCCCACCAACTATTCCAATATTTATGATGAAACTCATTTTTTATTGTAATATTGTCGCTATACGATGCATTTAGCAATGAATTTCATTATTGTCACTAATTTTCATAGTTATTGTGTATTTTTTTATAGTGTACATATCACAATGTTTTTTAGCTTCTAAGACTCTTCCAAGTTGATTAAATAAAGATAAACCTCCATTAAAATCCTTTTCCCCACCATCATAATTCCATTAAGGTTGATTGAGCTTTGTATTCATTTTATGCAGATATCTTAAACATCAGGTCATACATTCATTGGTAATGTAACCTTTTGTAATAGAAACTTCTGGATATGTCCTGTTACCATTGAGAGATTTTGAAAATTGCAACCATCGCTTCATGGGATATATCCATCGATAATGAAAAAACCACCAATCTTGGCTTCATTAGCTAAATGGACAGGCAAATGCACCATGACATCAAAAAATGAAAGAGGAAAGACCATTCCTAACTTGCAAAAAGTTATAGGAATTTGTGCTTCAATTTGTTCTAACTCATCCATACTCAACACCTTTGCCTAAGCATATTAAGAAAAATAAAATAATTCAATAAGCAGCTTGCATATTGATTTAGACATCATACCATGCAGGGTAATGGGGAGTAGAAGTTGTAGAATCACATGGCAATCATCACTCTTTAAGCTAGAAGTCTTATGATTTTTAACATTTACACATTGAGAAATATTTGATGTAAATCCATTTAGGACCTTTAAATTCTTTAAGAAATGATACAATTTGTGCTTCTCCTTATATGGAAATGTGTAAGGTGCAACAAGCAATTCATATTTATGTTCTTTTTTGATTAAGTGCAATTCTAACCTAATGTTCATTGCTTGAAAATCTAGTTGAGTTTTGATGGTATCTTTCATCTTTCCCTTCGTATTTAAGATTGTACCAAATATATTATCACATATATTCTTCTCAATATGCATCACATTTAAATTATGATGTAGAAAGAGAGTTTTCTAATAGGAAAGTTCAAAAAAAATATTCTTTTTATTCCAATTATCATTTCAATCATCACGTGATATCTTAATTCTCTTCTTAAGATCTTTTGTCAGCTTTATTCCATCAAGGTCTTGCACTTGACTAAGTATTTCAATACCAAAACACATTTTTAGGGATAACCTTCACTTTTTAGTGCCATCAAATGAATTCTTATCATTTCTCTATTTTTGACTAAGAGGAAGGTAACGCCAATGGCCTATATAACACTACTTCTTATTATCGGCTAATCTAATTGAGCAAGTATCTTTATTGCAACATGGGTATGCCAATTTTCCTTTTGTACTCTATCCAGATAAATTTCTATAGGTTGGAAAGTCATTAATAGTCCACAACAATATTGATGCATGCAACTTAAAATTCTTTCTTAGTTGCATACATCATATGTCTCAATACCAATTTTCCATAACTCGTTTAACTCCTCTATTAAGGGTTGTAGATAAACATCAATTGCATATTTCAGACTATGTGGACCAGAAATAAATATTGAAAAAATGAATTTTTCTTGTTTCATACGTAACCATATAGGTAAGCTGATCGATGTCTAGCAAGTGTACTAGATCGGCTAGTAATATAGGGAAATATAGATTAAGACCCCAAATATCGTACCCAAGGAAACATGGATTGCCAAGAATAATATATGTGTATGAATTAAATTAATCCGAGATTGTTTCCCAAATATTTTTTGTTTTAAAAGAAAAAATTAAATAAAAGAAACAATTAAACAAAACAAAAGCTGAAACATGAATTAAAAACAAAACAATAACTGGAATTCTCTTGCTAAAGAAACTATCCACCTTAACTTTCATTGTAATGACTTAAATTCAAATAATAACACCAATGATTATGAAGAATTTAGATAAATAAACCCAGATAACTTTATTCAAGATTATCATTCCAAGCATTAAACTCCCTTATTCAGAACAATTCAATACTTGGCATAAAAGTCTGAATTAATCCTCCTAGATGTCTATTAAAGCCTTTCTCAAGAGATTTAACTTTCACCTATTCTTAGTTCTTCCTCTCTTAGTATTAACCAATAAAATTAACACATAATTATTTCATATTTCAGATAATAATCATGCATAAACATTAAAGAGTTAACCCAAGAACATGCAAATCATTAACTATGTCAAAACCAATCTTAGTTATTTATTCAATAAACCAACAACCAATCTCAACACAATCAAAGATAAGAATATGCTTAAAACCAAGAAATAATCAACCGATATTGAAATTAAGCTCAAAATAAAGTCATAACAATGAAAATGTAAGATTTCAAGAATCCATTAGCAAAAGAAGAAAAACTACTTCCTAAACATAATTGAAAACTAAAGATAAAGTTGAAAAGAAAAAATAAAAATACAAGAACACGTAAAGTAAACTAAGCTAAATTCTAAGATTAATCCCTAATTCTCTAATCCGATCTTCATTCCTCTTCTTTGGTGTTTTAGACTGCTATTTATAGGCAAAAGATGTTGTGGATTCCTTCTCAAACTCTTAGAATCAAATAGGAAGCAAATTATGTCTAAAACAGGAAGCTCGAGAGAATCCTTCGTCGAGTTGGAAATGCATCACGTGGCCACGTGTTCCCTAGTGTATTTTCACACGTGGCCATGTGTTGGTTTGTGAAGAAAATCACGTGGCCATGGGTTCTTGCATTCTTTTTCTTTACGTGGTCACGGTTCTTCATGTATACTACGTGGCCACGACTCAAATTCTTCAATGCCTTCACGTGGTCACGTGTCAAGGCTCGGGAATGAAGCTTGTTTTCTCGCCTAAACTTCCAAATTTATAGTTTTAGCCCAAATCTTTGCCCTTTTTACAATTAAGTCCTTTTTCTAGCAAAATAATCCTGAAAAACACCAAAATTTACAATTAACTCCAAAAACATAAAACTAACAAATTAAACTCAAATTAAACCTAATTAACACAAAATTAACTTAATTAAATACCTAAAAACACACTAAAAAAATATCATATAATTCACCATTATTAAATACCCCACACTTAAACTTTGCTCGCCCTCGAGCAAATGAGAACAAACCAACTTCTAAAAATAATCAAACTCAAATAAAGAATCATGCATTTCAAAACCAAGCTTAGCAATTAACAAGAGCACTTAATAAAATTTTCAACTAGAATAAATTCAACCAAGACAATATAAGTTAGTTTCCTTGTGTGGGTGCAAGACCAAAACAATTTAAGTATTTTCAAAATTCAAAACACCAATGCAAATTCATAATCAAGTTCAGAATGAATGTACACATAAGTATACTCAAGGTTTCGCGCTTGAAACTCTAGAGACACCATAGGCCTCTCCTTTAGCACCGGAACCCGAAGGTCATCTCCGCTAAACAACTCAAAAAAAAAACTTAGAATCACTTAAGTCTTTTAAAGGTTGTAATGGGGCTAAGGTATTGTTTATCAAAGAATGGATAAAAGATCAACAATAAGAATAGCCACTCTAAGATAAAATAGACTAACAATTCTTAAATTTCATCCCATTAACTTAATCAATAAAGATCTTAGCCAAAATTTCCCAACCCTTTGCAATTCAAAGTTCAATCTTAAAATTCTCTCAATTTCACCATTCATACCCTTTTAGAAGTCATATCTTTCCCTTGTAACTACCCCACACTTAAGATTTTGCCATATATGCTAGCTTTATTTGTAAATTTCTTTCTTTTTCTTTCACTTTTTCTCTTTTTTTTCTTTCTTTCTTTTTCACTTTTTTTCTTTTACTAGCTTTGATGTTGACAATACAATAATAACATGGGTAATCACAAAGTCACTATTCATTTGACTTCAACAATAGCCATTAACAATAAAATCAACAACATCTTATCACACCCATCAAAATACCCAATTCTTATTAATCCATCCAATCCTAGAGTGGCCAATTCTAGAAGGGAAGCTAAAAGCTTTTTAGGCTATATGGTAAAATAAATGAGTGTAACAAGAAAAAATAAATATGGCACGCATTAAGCATACCTCATTAGGCTCAAAATTGGCTAACAAAGGATAAATATGCATATAAGGTAGGAAATAAGTTAAGATATGGCTTAATAAAAAAAATATTGCCTAGATCACTTTCCAAGTTATTTTGAGTTATTTGTATGCTTTGAAGGGTGATGAGGAAGGTTCTAGTGTTCTAAAATTCATCACTTAACTATTTCAATGCATTGTTTTTCTTTAAAGTATAAAAACTGGTCTTTTAGTGCTCAAAAATGTAGAAACTAACAAATATAAGTCAAATTGAATGTTAAACTTAGCTAAAAATTCATTAAACAACATGCTTGTTCTAATGTTAAACAAAAATTTTAAACATTGCACATTCTAAATTCAAGTTCAAAATGTTCAATTTTTTAGAATAACTAGGGCGAACTAAGTTAATATATAATATATGATAAATGAATTAACATACAAAATAAAAACTAAACATGCAAACTAAAAACAAACTAGAAAACTAAAAAAAATCGACTAAAACAACATAATTCATGAGTAAGAAAATGAGTAAGGTAAGAAAAACTCCCTTAGTTGGATCTTCAATTTCTAGCTCAGTTGAGCTCTATCCCCCTCTTTAAAATCTTGCTGTCCTCAGCAAAGAATGAAAAATTTCAGCACACTTCATCACTTTTTAAGAAACAAATTAGTGACCAAGGAAAAATATAAGCTCACCACACTTAGAACCATAATCAAGTCAAAACGAAGGCAAGAGGTCAATGAAATTAAGTTAACAAGCAAACATGCCTCTAAACCCAATGTAGTGCAATAAACAAGACTTAATAAACATGGTAACTAAGTGAACAAATGTAACTAGGCCAAACTTGCTTAAGTGCTCAATGCATACTATCCATATGGTACAAGGTGGACAATGTATGAATGCATAATCTCAAGTTTAAAGATAATTGGTGATGGTTAGGCTTAAATACTAGGAAGAGAAAGATGTTAATTGGTCATGGTAAGCACAAAAGAAAATAAGCCAATTCAAAGACGAACTCAACCTATATGAAGCCAGAATGAAGTTCAATGTCAAACAATAAGTAGCTAAGAGTAAATGCAATGCATAACTAAAAATCAATCTCTAAGCAAACTTATATTCAACACTAATGAAACCTATGCCAATTTATGTGAATTAAGTACATCATGCAAATGAAAAACTAAGTGTGTGTGCCTTATGAAAAAGGTGTGTGCCTGAAATGTAACATGCTTCATCATAAAAGTCTCAACTAGCCATGCCATGCATCATAAAGATATTAATAAAAATCAAGTCATCCATAATATGCTCAACTAAATGTATATATAAACATTGATATATCAAAATTGCAGATAATAACTTGAATAAAATTTAAGGCGCTAGGATTAGATAACACGGCGGTCCGCTAGCCGGTTAGCGGGCAGGGTTAAGGGGCGACGCCCCTTATAGGGTTCCTGAGGGGCAGCGCCCCTCGAAGCTTTGAAGCAACGAGAAACTCATGAAAAATTTTCTGCACAAAACCTTATTTTGAATCCCTGAAAAAAATCAAATTCTGAGCAATCATATAAGCACTTGTTATTCAATATCAATGCAAGAAATAAACACAACTACAGTGCAATATTAAACAAATGAATATGTGCTTACCTGAATCAATAAGAATGAAAATAATGAGAAAATGAATTGAATCTCTGAGTTGTGTGCTTGAGTGAGTATGTGAGTGTGAATGAGTGAGGGTGTGTGAGTATAGGGGTGATGTATGAGTGAGGGGAGTGGTAAGAGCAAAGAAAATGTAAATGTAAGAGACGAAGTAAACAAATACCGTGGCCATTGAAAATGGAAGCAATGCCCTTACACTGGCCACGTGTGGATTTAGGCATACCCACACGTGGTCACGCATAGGACTACTGTTAAACAGACATACATTCACGTGGGGGCGTAAAGGAAGGTGAGGTTGATTGCGTGGGGGCGTGAAATTCATGGGGCAAGGCAGTTTGTTAATGCATGGGCACGCCTGGGGTATTAGAGAAGAAAGACGTGGGGACGTATGAAGCTGCTGCTAGGGAGTTTTCACTCACGTGGGCACGCAAGATCTTTGGAAGATGTTCACGTGGCCACGCATGACTGAGAAAGGAAGCAACCCGTGGCCACGCATAGGAATTGGAGAGGGAGGACGTGGGCACGCGAAAGGCTACTTCCAGGCAGAACTCCAATACGTGGCCACACATCTACTAGCTTGATTCCTTCACGTGGGCACGCGATGGTCTTCACTTCTGCATTTTCGACCTTCATTTTCCTACACATTAAAGCACCAAATTAACTTTTATTCATCTTAATTCATCTTTAACCATTTTCAATCAATCACATTAACAATGTAAACCAAGCATTGAACCATATAAACCAATTACAGCTCATACTTACTTATTTATGCATTTACTTTTTCCAAGCTACAATTGAATTATGCCAATAATATGCACATCTATCAATTAAATTCCAATTGTAGTCCACTTTCAACTCAAGACATGCTAAGTTCATGAAGCTTAAAATCAAACTCACATCTAACCAACTCATAAATCTTTGACAAGTTCAATTTTACTTACCTCAAAAATCACATTAGCTCTTTAATTTCTTTAAAAGCACTTACTAATCCAAATTTAATCATGAAGCATAAAAATCATTAGAAGTAGCTTTTTGTTCAAACCCATATCTTAAACTCATGACTTAAAAGACACAAACTAAAACATGCATTAAACTTTAAACTAAAAACAACTCACAAGGGTAAAACAAATTATTAAAAATAACATGCAAAACAAAAATCATAACATAAATTGATGAATATTTAAAGATAAGAGTTAGAGAAGAAGTTCTGGTTTATTGAGTCCCAGCTCGACTCTTGTTACTCTCGGGAGGTCGAGCTTGTGATCCAAACATAGGTCTCTCCGGACTTTGCTCCTCATTTTCTCCCATTGATAGAAGAAACTTGTCATAGTTTATCAAAGCTGGAAACTCCATATCTTTAATAAAATATGACTCATCCTTTGGCTCATTTATCACGAACTCTACAGGCTCTTCTAGCCTAAATAAATCCTTCAAACAGACTAAATTCGGTATCTCCACTTGAGAATCCTTTCCTTCTTGCTCCTTTGGTGATAAATTCTCTACTAGAGATCCAACATCCTCTAAATAAACACATGACTTATCCTCCAATATGAAATGTTCCTCTTGTTCCTTATTCTCCATGAATGAATGATTTGGTTCCTTTTCCTTACCACCATCAACTTGAGTGCTCAAAAGTTCTAGCTTAGATTCCAACTTTTCAATTCCATGCTCTTTATCCCTTAATAAATTTTTCTGACTTCTAATTATCTCCTCTTGAGCCCTGATCTTTTCTTCTTGAATTCTAAACTTTTCCTCTTGAGTCCTTAATGTAGCCTCCAACTCCTCCTTTTCAACATAATATTCCCTTTCTTTTCTTATAAGCAAGTCACAAACATTTTCGGTTTCGGAGAGAATAGCTTCTTGTGTGGCCTTCCATCTTTCTTTTTCAACCCTAAATTGCTCGTCCTTACATATAAGCTGGTTATGAAGACGTTGATTCTCGGAGATACAAGCCTCTTTTGAGTAAAGCAGTTCTCGATTCTCTCTTTTCAATTCTTCCATTTGTGCTCTTAAAGTCCAAAGAGAATAAGAATCTTCAGCCATGGATAGTGATGAATAAGGATTGTGTGATTGTGCACGCAATCGTTCTATCTCCTCTCTTTCTCTTAGTAGATCATTCATTCGTTGTTTCAAAAGAAACAATTCATAATCTTGGACCACATCTTGCATCATCTTGAAAGATGTTTAGAATTGTTCCTGCAAAGAACAATCACCAAATTAAAAACAAAATAAAAATAAAAATCTCAGACCAACTCAATCAAAGATATTAAACAAAAAACACCGCTGTTCCCCGGCAACGGTGCCAAAAACTTGATCGATGTCTAGCAAGTGTACTAGATCGGCTAGTAATATAGGGAAATATAGATTAAGACCCCAAATATCATACCCAAGGAAACATGAATTGCCAAAAATAATATCTGTGTATGAATTAAATTAATCCGAGATTGTTTCTCAAATATTTTTTGTTTTAAAAGCAAAAATTAAATAAAAGAAACAATTAAACAAAACAAAAGCTAAAACATGAATTAAAAACAAAACAATAACTGGAATTCTCTTGCTAAAGAAACTATCCACCTTAACTTTCATTGTAATGACTTAAATTCAAATAATAACACCAATGATTATGAAGAATTCAGATAAATAAACCCAGATAACTTTATTCAAGATTATCATTCCAAGCATTAAACTCCCTTATTCAGAACAATTCAATACTTGGCATAAAAGTCTGAATTAATCCTCCTAGATGTCTATTAAAGCCTTTCTCAAGAGATTTAACTTTCACCTATTCTTAGTTCTTCCTCTCTTAGTATTAACCAATAAAATTAACACATAATTATTTCATATTTCGGATAATAATCATGCATAAACATTAAAGAGTTAACCCAAGAACATGCAAATCATTAACTATGTCAAAACCAATCTTAGTTATTTATTCAATAAACCAACAACCAATCTCAACACAATCAAAGATAAGAATATGCTTAAAACCAAGAAATAATCAACCGATATTGAAATTAAGCTCAAAATAAAGTCATAACAATGAAAATGTAAGATTTCAAGAATCCATTAGCAAAAGAAGAAAAAATACTTCCTAAACATAATTGAAAACTAAAGACAAAGTTGAAAAGAAAAAATAAAAATACAAGAACACGTAAAGTAAACTAAGCTAAATTCTAAGATTAATCCCTAATTCTCTAATCCGATATTCATTCCTCTTCTTTGGTGTTTTAGACTGCTATTTATAGGTAAAAGATGTTGTGGATTCCTTCTTAAACTCTTAGAATCAAATAGGAAGCAAATTCTGTCCAAAACAGGAAGTTCGGGAGAATCTTTCGTCGAGTTGGAAAAGCATCACGTGGCCACGTGTTCCTTAGTGTATTTTCACACGTGGCCATGTGTTGGTTTGTGAAGAAAATCACGTGGCCATGGGTTCTTGCATTCTTTTTCTTCACGTGGTCACAGTTCTTCATGTATACTTCTTCACGTGGCCACGGCTCAAATTCTTCAATGCCTTCACGTGGTCACGTGTCAAGGCTCGGGACTGAAGCTTGTTTTCTCGCCTAAACTTCCAAATTTACAATTTTGGCCCAAATCTTTGCCCTTTTTACAATTAAGTCCTTTTTCTAGCAAAATAATCCTGAAAAACACCAAAATTTACAATTAACTCCAAAAACATAAAACTAACAAATTAAACTCAAATTAAACCTAATTAACACAAAATTAACTTAATTAAATACCTAAAAACACACTAAAAAATATCATATAATTCACCATTATCATAAGCTATAAGGAAAAAGTACCATGGGCCAAATGTTATATGGAGAATTTGAGTTTCCAAATGGTTGAAATCCATTACTAGCAAGTCCAAGTCAAACATTACGAGGATCGAAAGTAAATGATGGGTGTAGTTCATCGAATGACTTCAATGCCATTGAATCAACCGAGTGCCTCATTAATCCATCATTAACTCTTTTATCTCGATCCATCTTATTAGAGAAGAAGTCTTTGTAGATATAAATAACCTTTGAAGCCTAGTCTTTAGAGGGAAATAGCGTATGTAAACTCTTTAATGGTTTTTTCTTACCATTCTTACACTTAGGTTCTCCATTATGTTTTTCCATTTTCCATATAGATGCACTGTAAAGTTTACGAGAGTTAAGAAATTTATATTCTTCCCAATACAACATGCAATCATTTACACAAGCATTAATTTTATTGTAAAAAAGTTCGAGATCTTAAATTATCCTTTTTGTCTCATAATATGAATTTGGCAAATTAGATCCATTAAGCAACAACTCTTCCTTAAATATTTTTAGTAACATTGTAAATGACTTATTACTTTAATGACCAAAAATTTTAATGTGAAGTAACTTAATCAAAGTAGAAAGCTTGGAACACTTTGAACTTTGATACAATGGCTCTTTAAAATCCCTCAAAAGCCTATAAAATATTTTTCTTCAATATTTGGTTCCTCTTTAAGTAAATCATCACTGATACTGTTTATTATGTCTACATCTAAATTTGGATATAAGTCTCTAAAATTTCCTTTAATTTCATCCTCACTGCCCCCTTCCCTAAATCATTATTGTCTTTATCTTCGTAATCTGATTTTGTTTCACTTAACACTTCCTCATAGTGATACCAAAAGGTATAATTTTGAATTATTCCTAAATGCTTAAATGTGACTCAACCATCCCATGTGTTTTTAAAGTTATGTTACAATATTTTACACATGGACATCATATTTTATTTTATTCTCCTGTCCTTTTAAAAGCATAGACTAAAAATTTTTGCACCCCAACCAAATATGCTTCATCAACCCGATCATCAACAAATTGCATCCACTGCTTGTTAGATTCCATAAACTTATTGTTTATATTTTAATAGATTAGAATAACATTTAATCCAAAAATTACAAGGGCAAATAATTTATTTAACATGTAATTTAATAAAAAAGTGATTTTTAAAGGTCAATTTTAATCAAATCAAACAAATGATAGTTATATACACAAACCACTACATAACTGTGACTATCAACTAGAATAGAACTTAACAATAAGAACATAAACCCACATTGCATATTTATTATTGTAGTAATTTCAAGTACAAAACAAACTAACAAAAACTCATATCAAGATATTAACAAGGTATGATTACAGTAATATCACATTCACAAAAAAGACTTCTAGCAGCAAATCAATTTATATCTCAAATGGATCAAATAATAAATTAATAATTAACTAAGCATATTCTGTTTGCATCATATTTTTATGAAAGAATGAGATCAAATTTTTTTATTTTATGGGCAAAATTCTTTATACTTGGACTTAAAAAATCAATTAAAAACTTTTAGTGAAGGAATATAAGGAATCTAAATGAGTAATATTTTTTTGGAAAAATGATTATATAGGAAATGAAGGAAATTGAGGCTTACAATCAGACCAAAACTAATCCTAAAGTGCTTTTTCAATATTTAAGAAGCAGTTTCTAGTAAGTCATATATAACACTTAATCTATATATGAACATCTGGATTATATTTATTATAAATAATAATGACTAATAATTTCTTAATAAGCTTTTTTTTAATTGTGTTTTGCTTATATTTGCAGGCTCAATGATCATTTGGAATTCATCGCTAGTTGAATTTATGAACGCACTATTTGCAATAAAATTTACTATCTTAGATAAAACCTTTATCTATTGCGTAAATATTGCTTTTTATTATATATAATTGTATCTGCATTTATGAATAAAAAATAATAATAAAATATTTTATATTAGACAACAATCAAGCAAATTGGTAATTTAGAGAGGGCAATTGGTTAATTTGGGTAGCATGTGAGGTGTGAACTAATTAGCGAGGGCTTGTGTCTTTAGTAATTTAGCAAGGACACAAGTCCTCGCTAAAGCTTAATTTATGTGGCATATGAACTAATTGGCCACAGCAAATTCCATGTTAAAATTTAGCAAGAAACTTATCCTCGCTAACATTTAACAACAATATTTAGTGACAATGTATTGTTGTCGCAAAATTTAGCGAACATATCATCATTGCAATACTCATGTCAACATTTAGCCATAATAAATTTCATGCTAAATTTTAACAAGAAACTTGTTCTTGCTAAATTAACGAAAGTCTTAGTCATTGCAACATTGGTGAAAACTTGTGTCCTTGTTAAATTAGCGAAAGTCTTATTCGTTACAACATTAGTGAGAACTTGTGTCCTCGCTAATTGGTTCACATGCCATATGAATCAAGCATTAAAAAGGGCAAATGCTCTTGCTAAATTGTCAAAAGTTGTAGTCCTCACTAACTTAACGAGGACTTGTTGTTCCTTGCTAAATTACCAGTTTGCTTGATTGTTGTCCTCGCTGAGTTTTACGATAAAATTTTGATGCCCAAAATTAGTGATAAAATACAATATTTTTACTAAATCGTTACAATATATATTTTATCCCACACCCACACCAATATTTGTGACATAATTCATTTTTCGTCATAATTTTATCACTATATCAACAATTTAGTAATGATTTTTCTTGTCCTTGCTAAATTTTATTTCTATTCTGCATTTTTATAATGTTGTTAGACTAAGATTATCATAGTTTCCTACCTAAGATTATCACAATTTCCTATATGAGGAACATTATATTTTGACACAATCAAATATTATCTTTAATTGGATAATCATAAAGGTTTTGAATGGATATGATAAGAATCACGTAGAGGATAGTGAATAATTAAGATGTAATTTATCCCTTTTTTATAAGATAAATATCTATTGGGCCCCTCAATAAGTAGGACTGAGAAATGCATAACCGTGCTCAAATGAATCAATTGAGTAATTAATGCCATTTGATATTATCAGTCTATTTAGTGATCAAAAAATTATATATTTAAACAATATAAATTTAATATGGACCATGACTTATGTTCAAACAAGATATCGTGTGACAAAAGAATTATAGTATATTCTATTGATTAGGTTAAAATCGAATTATTAATATTCATATTATTTGGATAGTCATAATATCTTGCTAGAGGCCGTTTATGACTTGTGAGCCTATAATGGGATTAGGTCCACTGCCAATATGATATAAACCTATTGGATCGCATATAGAAAATGTGATGAACGGATTAGGATTTATTTGGATTTTTAAATTTTAAATTTTAAATATTTCAGGTATTAAAATTTTTAAATATTTTTTATAAATTCTTTTTTTTTACCTTAGGGTTAGTGTGTGTGTGTGTATACATATTAACACACAACCCTAATAAAAAAAGAGGTAGCCATTTTGAAACATATATTCTACCACTTTGAGAGAAAAAGGAATAGAATAATCAAAATCCTAGTCACCACAAAAAAGGGAGCTAGCACCCCCGACAGCTTCGATCATCACGTTCGAGTGTGAATACCTGTAGAAGGTGGTCATTTCTTAGAGCAGCACCTGAATTTTGTTATTATACACACACATACAACCTTAATAAAAAAGAGGCAACCATTTTGAAATATATATTCTACCAGTTTGAGAGAAAAGGAATAGATTAATCAAAAGCTTAGCCACTATAGAAAATGGAGCGAGCACCCTCGGCAACTTCGATCATCACATTCGAATGTGAATACCGATAGAGGGTGATCATTCCTTGGAACAACACCTAAAATTTGTTATTTCTGCACTTCAACAAGTTAGTAATCGACTTTTCTTTTGAATTAATTAGATCATTTGGATCCTGCTTAGATTTAGAGTTTATTTTTGCTTTGTTTTTCTGCCTAAACCCAACAATTAAAACCTATGGCATGATGTGATTTTGATAGAAAAAAATTACAATTTATAAATTGATAAACGTTTAAGTTTATTGGAGTAAGTTGATGATGGAACTTTGCATTGTTATGAGGATATCATTTTTTTAGATGAATAAACTTGATGAATTTGAATTAGGACTTATGATATTAACATGTAAATGAGCTTGTTTTGTTCGCAATTGTGATGAAAAATGCATGTACACATAAGTTTTTCTTTAAAAAGTGAATCTAATCATGATCAATGGCCATGTATTGCTTATGTCTTACTAAATTATGGATTTAATGGAAATATTTGAATTAAGTGTGTGAGTGTGTGGTGGTGGGATACTAAAGAATGGTGATTTGTGGATGTGATATGTTGTTTACAACTATAAATGACTAACAAGGTAGGAAATAAAAACAAAATAAATGAATTATTAAAATTATATCTTAGGATGTGTGATCGGTGTCTAGCAAGTGTACTAGATCGGCTAGTAATACAAGGAAATATAAATTAAGATCCCAAATATCGTACCCAAGTAAACATGGATTGCTAAGTAGAATATCTATATATGAATTAAATTAATCCAAGATTATTTCCCAAATGTTTTCGATTTAAAAGAAAAATTTAAATTAAATAAACAATGAAACCAAACAAAAACTAAAATTAAACTAGCATGAATTAAAAATAAAATAATAACTATATTTTTCTTGCTAAAGGAACTATCCACCTTAAATTTCATTGTCATGACTTACTTCCAATAGGAAACATCAGTGATTATGGAAAAACTAGTAATAAAGCCAGATATCTTTATTCAAGTATATCATTTTTAGTATTAAACTCATAGACAAATCTAATACTCAACATCAAAATCCAGTTTAACTTCCTAAACTTTCATTGAATTCTTTTTCAAGTAATTCAATTTCAATTTATTCTTAATTCCTCCTCTCTTAGTATTAATCACTAAAATCAACACATAATTATCTCATATTTCAGATGATAATCATGCATAATTATTAAATAATTAATCTAAGAACATGCAAACCAATGACAGTACCTAAATCAACTTTTAGTTATTTATTCAATAAACAAACAATCAATCTCAACATAATCAAAGATAAGAATATGCTTAAAACTAAGAAATAATCAACCGATATTGAAATTAAGCTCAAAACAAAGTCATAACAAATGAAAATATAAGATTTCAGATATCCATTAGCAAAAAAAGAAAAAACTACTCACTAAACATGTTTAAAACTAAAACAAAGTTGAAAAAAAATCAAAGAATAAAAACAGAAGAAGAAGAAGAAGAAGAAGAAGAAGAAGAATAAGAAAAAACTACATAAAAAAACTAAAACTATTGAACTCTGTTTTCCCTTGATTCTACTTCATGATTGATTCTTTAATTTTTGGTGTTTGAGTCTTCTATTTATAGGAAAAAATAGTGGTAGAATCCTTCTAAACTTCCAGAATTAAAGTAGGAAGAAAACTCTTCTTAATCGAAAAATCTGGA
>JBBPFJ010000846.1:0-42654 GCA_037975025.1 Excoecaria agallocha | reverse complement strand
GAAAAAGGTTCTTTACACTTTTAAAATCACACAACTATTTCCACCACTCCAAACAAACTCCAACACAGGTTTTTTTTCCATCCTCCATAATAAATCAATCATACAAATCTAAGCAATTCACAAAACCCATCAGCATTTAACCCTAAATTCTACTTTACGAATACATGAATATTCAACATGAACAACATTAAAACATTATAATTACATTAATGCAATTTGGTTCGGAATCATAACCACATAGTTCTGCAACTTTGAAGTTCAATACAACACTTTAAAGTTTTATTTAATCCAAAATAAGAAATTATATTACAACATTCATCAACCAATAGTACAATCATGTCAATCTTATGAATAGGTATACCCACAAACTTTTAATTAATCGTTTTTAATCACTAGAAAGTTTAACTCTTAATCATTAACACACATAATTGCTTATAGCATCAACAACAACAATATATATATAAAGAAAATTAACATTGTGATTCTTACCTTTAGTATGAAAAGTGAAACTCTACAGATGTGATGCATGGAACTATGGACCCATAGTCCTCCATTTAATCGCATTTATCACAATTTCTGTCACTTAACATATATCACTTCTATCACAATTTTTGTATTATCTGTGTAGAACCTCCTTCGGTCTACTATACAAGTTGCCATAACTTGCTATTGCAGTTTTGAATATGGTGTTTTTATGGCTAGCCAACTACATCACAAACCTAATGTCTCAACTAATACTAAGGGCAAATTTTATAATTTATATTATCTCAATCTCCATATTGTACTATTTTTATAATACGCAAACCATGATTAGAAGCTTTCACATAAAAGTTGGCATACTTTATGCCTATAAACCAATTTTTCATAATCCCATATCGATTTCATGTTGTCACGATTTTTGAAAAGCACCATCATCAGTCAAAAGCCGTTGTCATCATTCACACTATCATAAGCAAATGCGTGCACGCGCGCGCGCGCACCCCCCCCCCATACACACATATATATAAATCGTATATCATTAACCAAGTCATTTCTTGCTTGCACATACTTGGAATTATCCATTCATCTCTATGTTCTATTCATATATCATATTTAATATATTGATTATTCTATAAGCATACTTGAACATACAAAATATATATACTCATTTCTATTTTATTCATCCATATTGTCACACTATAGCATAATCTAGATTATTTATAAACAAACTTTTAATTTGATGTCACAATTTTCAGGACATCATTTTACAACCATTTCAAGTATTATATTAAACACCTCTTGACATTTATACTAAAAATTAAAATGTGTAGCTTATCTAGGTCAAAATATATATATCCAACCTAAAAGTTAACATATCTTAAATATAATTTAAAAAATTTTATTCTACAACTATTTGTATGAAATTTTTAAATTATAATGAATCACGACATCAATTATAAAACTCTTTTCCATAAAATTAAAATCCGATCTTTATATTCTTACATAACTCATTCAACCGTATACTCCTAAGTTTAAATACTATTTTTATACTAATCCAAACTTGACCAACAATTATTTAAGATAAATTTTAACTAAGATGGTATAAATATTCTACTTAAAATCCATCGCAAAGTGTTTAGTTCAAATATTCTCAATTTCTAATTTCTATTTAATTAACAAATTTTGGTATCATGTTACTGCCAACTTATGAATTATTAAGACTTTTCCTCACCAATTATATATAAATTAAAGGTTCGATTCTTAGTCCCTAGCTCAATAACAACTCCAGATGTATTCATTCATTACAGTATAGTTTGCTCAATATATCAAATATCCTTTAATCACAAGTTCATAGATTATTTGTCTAAATTCAAAAATTTAAGCATGCTAATAAGCTTGTATCACACAAACAAAAGTAAAATCCCAAACTAATTCAGACATATTTATATTTAGAAAATTTTCAACTTAATACAGTATATGAATAATAAAATTAAGCAAGCATAAACTTAATGGAGCACTTACTTAAGGAAATATTAATTCCACCAGTTAATTAAGCTAATCCCCAAAATTTATTTCACAAGCATATTCCTAACTTTATTTTCATAAAACACTTCTTTTCTCATTCTAAAAATTATTGATCAAATTCAACTAAATTTCATATGTTATCCTAATTACAATCACAATCAACATAGATCTCATTTTAATTACTACATCTATCTCAATTTAAACATATATATTTTCTAATTATTTTCCTAAAGGATTCGATGACCATGATTAAACCTCACACTCACATGTATTTATATCATCATTTATATATATTGAATAACAAAAGCTCTAAATAATTCATCAAAATCACATATTAATAGTAAACTCCTAATTTTAACATATTTCAGTTCAAGCAAGCTATAAAAGATGCAAAGTAATTATTAATGAACCATCTATGATAGCAAATAAAATGGCACATATATTGGCATATTTTTTATGCCAATTCAAAATATTTGAATCCAAAAGAAAATTTCAAAATATTTATCTTTTCCAGTAAAAAAAATCCTAAATTCTACATTCTTGCAATGTAATTTTTGATCCTATATATCAAGTAATAAAAAAAGATTGTCATAATCATAGTTAGCCACTTCCCTTTTATTATGAAATATATTTTTTTTTTATGTCAACAAACAACATGTATGCCATCTAGACAAAAGATAAAACAAATGCATTAAAGGCATAACATATAAATATGAAATTACATGCTCAAAATGCAATAAGGATCCAACAAAGAAATAAGCAATTATACACTCAAAAATTCATCACAAACTACAAATATTTAGTAAATAAATATGAAAGTGAATAGTATCTCCATGTAAACCCGACTTTAAAATATAAATTACTAGTATCTCCACTTAAAAAACTCAACATAGACTGTTTGTTAAAATGGTAGAAGAAACATCACAAGTTTGATTCATTGATGTCCATTATTTGTAAATATTGAGAACTAGCAAGTTTTCTAGGACAGAGATGAAGCCACACACTTCTCTCTGCCAGCAACCACAGTAATATATATATATATATAGTAATTTTAAACCTAGAAATTAAAAAACACAGCAAAATATAAATGTAGTTGTCCCATCATCAATTTCACTCAAGACAACTAATGTTAAGGGTTGAGAGGAGAAATTTTTGGACATTCAAATCTATTCCCTAATCTGCCAGTCGTCGATCACTAGTGCTTTATCGGCGATGCATCCTTACTGCCATAATGAAGCCCAAGATATCAAGGACGCAACGAAGGTGGTCATACGCTCAACGGACACCTGTCGGAGCTTAAATCTACACTGAAAGTCGTGCCTACCTCCTTCACCGATTGACTATATCTAGTGATTAATGACTGAGGAAGGTTACTATTGGACTCCCCTTACCACCAGGAGTTTACCGACATAGGTCGTGCTGCCACCCGACACCAAAGATGGATGGAAAATGGAGGAGCAATTTTTAATAAAAGAGATAGAAATTTTAAACCAAAAGGAGAAGAAAAAGAAATATAGGTGGTGGCAATGGCGAGGCAAACGACGAAAGTGGGTGGCGAGATAAACAGCGAAAAAGATGAGGTTGACGGTGGGTGTGGTGGTCGGACTCTCTCTTTTGCTTCCCCTCATTTTTTCATTTTCCATTCGCCCTATTTCTTTCTTTCCTGATCTACTCTTTTTTTATCCTTTTGTGTATTCCCCCTTTCTCTTTTTTTGTATTATTATTATTATTATTATTATTTCTAACCCTATTCATTTAGATTTGTTTAACACATTCTAGAACCCAACAAAAATTATTTTATTTATTATTTTACCTATCTTAAAATCCTTAACTTCTTTTGATTGGAAATTGTCATTATTAACCTCAAAATTTTAGGGCATTACACCTTTTTTAGTTTCTTCTTCTAATATAGGTACTTTTCCTTTGAAGGAAATCCTATCTCAGAGGTATGGATAGGACTAATTTTTTCGAAACCCTAAGTATTGGATTTTCTGAGCAGGGGTATTATGTTTGAGAAGGATATGAATGATATGAGTCCAATCACCTCGCCTGGCCGTGAGCTTGCAGAAAATAACTTGGATGCCTGCCAAGTAAGAGATCAAACTTTTAGGAATTGCTGGATGCTGTGAGTTATTTTAACCTTTCTATTTGCTGAATAAGTTATCTAGAGAACAATGCACCTTTACAGTAGAAATTTGGCACAGAAAGAGAAGTTGCTCTGGAAGTTGCATCTAAAACAGAAGTTGAGGGGAGAATTTACAGCTACTAAGGTTGAACTTGTGGATGCTAAGGCCAATCATGCTTCTCAACTCGAATTGGTTTGTGTTGAGCAATCTGTTTGGATTGAAGAGCTATCCTCATAAGTCATTCAGCTTTTTTCTCAAGAGGGGAACTATAGAAAAAGGTTAGGTTAATAGAGTCCATTAATGAAAGGATTAATACAAGGCTAAATTTCATTCATAAAACTCATTTAATGAAGCTCGCTAATTAAAAAGAGTAAATGATGGATTATCTTAGAGAGCTCCAAAGTGACCTTATCAGTCGTTTGCAGTTGGAGTGTTAGAAATGCTTTCCTGATCAACACTTTGGCTTTATGGATTATCCTTTTGCACTACCTGATCTTCTTTGTAGAAGAAAAAGAATAAGAACAAGAACAAGAACAAGAACAGGAACAGGAACAGGAACAAGAACAAGAACAAGAACAGGAACAAGAACAAGATGATGATGATGATGGTCCAAGTAAAAATGTTGGAGATGCTTGAGTGTGGATGTAAATGAGGATTTTATGTTTTTTACTTCACTTGTAAAAAAAATCTTCATAGTAATGAAAGCTTCTTCTTTTTCTGATTGTCATATCTGTTTATTCCATGCACGATATTTCACCAATTTTCTCGTATCATCTATCTCATAGGTTGTTCTAATAGGTTTATCAAATCACGAAGTTTAAAGTGCATTTTAATAAAGAATGCAACTCTTTAACTTTGGATAATAAAGAATTTTAGGGGTATTTTGGTGAAATTAAGGAATCGCTTGAGGGATAGCCGTCTATCATTCACAAACACCCGTCTATGGGGATTTTCTCCAGATTTCCCACGTTTTCCAATTTTGAAATTCTAGTTAAGGATTTGATTTGATCTTATGCAAATTTGAGGCATTTAAACGTCTAATTTTAGAGGGTTTAGAGTTAGAGTCAATCTCTAACTCCTCTTAAGTATTTAAGCAAAAATTTAGGATTTTTAAAGGCGATTTTTTGGGAAAAAATAGCAGCCCTTTTGAGAGAGAGAAAATAATTCTCTTTTCTTAGAGGGCAAGCTCTAAATGGTTTTTTCACACACAAAACTCATACATATATTTTCATCAAATATGGGAATCAAGGATCAGGATTAGGACTACTGCTTTCTAGAGTTACAGAACCAGATTTCTGAAGATAATATTCTAGGCTTTAAGTCTCTTTCTCTCTAAATTCATATCATGCTCTTGTAGCTGTTTAAGTTTATATGTATATTGCCATGATGTATTTTCTTATGTCACTTAATCCATCCATTTGTATTCCTTTATGATGCCACAATAATTTAAAATTATTTAACATGTTAGAATGGCATGCTAAGATCTTTATATTCTTCTATTCATGTAAGAGAATAACATGATTTTAATTCTTATAATTGTATATGTAATGCCCTAAAAATTATGATCTGTATGAACAATACTTTTTTGACTATGAGCAGTAACATCAGAATAGTATTGGGTGTGATTATATTAGCATTAGTATAATATATTTCATAAGAACTCTGGAGTTAAAAGTGTATGGGCTAGAGAAATTTTAGGATAGGTACTTACCAGGAAGTTGGTGCTCAACCATTAGACTAGATAGTGTAAATTAAATGGAGTCCATTGGTATAATTTGAAGAGAAACTGAGGTCAGATAAGTCTTTAAAATAGACAGTGAAAATTTCTCCTAGACAGTTGTAGGATTGACCATAAGTTTGACTGAGCACAAAAATATTTTAGAGACTTTTAAAAATTATTTTGATCATATAAAGCTTTTAGAAATAGCCTAAATGAATTATTGGAAATAAAAAATAATTTTTCTAACAGCTTTAAATTTTTAAGTTTCAAACCGATGGATTTTACCTTCAGAGTTGGAAGTATGTCGAAATGATGTTAAAATGACCTAAAATTTTAGAAACAACTTAATAGATATATTTTTGTACTTTAGAAAAATTATTAGAGAATTCTAATGAGGGTAACATCAAAATTTGAAAAATGACAAAAAATAGAGGTTAAATGATTTACTGGGGTTAAATGGCATTTTTAATTTCCTAAAGCGTATAAATGGTATAAGAAAATAAGTCATTACCACCTAAATCCATTATTTGTGAATGAAAAATTGTAGGAATAAAAATGGCATCTTTCAACCATATTTGGATGATATTACACATGTAAACCATGAATGTATGATTGATGAACACAAATTAATGGGAACTAGCCAAGTGTATGTGTTACATAATGTGAAAATTATGCTGAATTATGTGAAAAGTATGAATGAGATGAGTAATTCATTTGCCCTTAGTGTACAATGGGTAATCTAGGATTTTAGGATATAATGGCTAGCTATAGGAACATATACCGCGGTAACCATTAAGATATGCACATTAGATTGATAGTTAGGGAGTTAATCATGCTAAGTGGTTACCTCAACACATTATGGAGGCATTGATCACGCCAAGTGATCACCTCTACGCATTCTGGAGCAATAGATCACGCCAAGTGGTCACTCTAGCTCATTTTATATCATTGGAATCCTCATCCCGCGTATTCGATTCAAAGGTTTCCACTTGGCACTACTAGGGGAAAAAACATAATTATGCAAGAAAATAAAGACTAAATGGTAAATCATGCATAAAAAGATGTTACATATGTGATAAAATAGTGAATAAGGTGAAAAATGTAATTAAGCGATTAAAAAAGGATAAAAAAGTAATTACATGAAAAATTAGAGGTAAAATGATAAATTTACATTAATAATGTGGTTACAACAGTTAAAATGGAAAAAGGGTAAAAATATAATTAAAGAAAAGTTTTAGGGATCAAACTGTAATTTGCCATTGTATAAAAAAATGTAAGGACTAAAATATAAATTTTGGGATTCAAAATGAATAAATACTAAAAGAAAGTAAAAAGGACAAAATTAGTGTGAAAATATCTTAGAATATACCAAAAAAGAAGTTTAGGGATTAAATGGTAATTTTTCACCTTGATTGAGAAATAAATAAGAAAGGACAAAAATAAGCAAAGGTAAGGATTAAATGTTAATCTAAGGAATTATAGGTATAATTCTAAGTTAATCGAAGGAATTAGTTGCTTAGCATGTGGTTTTGTTTGACTACGCGCAGGAGACAGGTAATCGAAGACAAAGTAAAGATAGAAGTCAAAATGGCATGTACATGTGAAACAATAGAAGGAGTCGTATATTTGTATAATGTAATAGTTGTTTTAGAGTATGTAACGTAATATGTAATAATGACTAAACCATAGCGGACGTGTGGCTATGTATGTGACATTAGTGCTTGAAAATTGGATTTTATGATATGATGTGTGAATAAGAGTATGTGTTGAAATTTATAAGTGTTTGTGTTGTCGCTGGAGTATTGAAGGTGGAGAATTATTATTGGAAGTGTAAATTTGAAACCTTACAGTTTTGGGTAGCATGATTTTATAGCTGTTATGCTATTCAAATTTTTACAAAATGAATAATGACAAATCAATGCAAAACCATAATTGGAAATTAGGCACCTTATTTAAAGTGTATAACTATCTCTATAGAAGTGCTAAATGGATTAAGATAACCATGTAACATTAGCGATAGTAGTACATCGATGTTCAGACTTGTGTTCAAACATAGGGTGTCATAATATGATTTTTGTTGTGTTGGCATGATTTAGACTGTGTTTTATTGTTTTTCTGTAGATTTGGCAAGTTTTAAGGCCGCCTTAAAATTGCAATTGCATGTTTATGAGCTTAGATGGAATTTCCTATTTTTAGCTTGGATTTCTGCATTCTACCTCTATTTTCAAGTGACAGATGGGAAGAAGGCCCGATAGATGGCCATCAGTCAGAACGACCAATAGGACGCCTCGGTGCCTTCTCCTCATTCCATCTCTTTGCCTCATTTGGGCCATCTGTCTTGCTTGGGAGAATTTGTGACATCTGTTTTAGGCCATTTTAACATATTTTGGTGTATCTTATATATTTAATTTGTTTTGCATGATTAGATTTATTTCAATTCCATTTTTTGCTTCTGTTTTAGCATGTTTAACATTCTATAACTATAATATTTTGTTTTAATGTGCATATTTTAATGGTTATTTTATTTAATTATTTGATATAGTTTGATTTTACATGCTAATTGTTTTATTCTTTTTTTGTGTTCTTTTGAGCAATTTTGTTTCTCGCGTCTTAGAACTTATTTTTAGGAGATTATTTGGCGCCAACCTTGTAAGGTTCTTTGTTCTTCCTTTCCCCTTATTTTTATTGCATTTAATCTAGGGAAAAGACATTAAAATGCCCTCTAAGTTGTCTCAGAGGAGTTAAAATGCTTATAATATATTTTTTTGGAATAAAAATACCCCTCAACTTAAAAAAAGACACTAAAATACCCGTTCGTTAACATTCTATTTGTTTTTTTGTAACGATGCTGACATGGCGTATTACGTGGATGACCTATTTGATAATGTGTCTAACATGTAAGCTTAGAGTTACCAACTAAGGGCCACATGGCATGGGACCCACCATGTGAAAAAAATTCACCGTGTTTTCTCATTCCTTTCCCTCTCTTTCTCGTTCCCTCACCTATTTCACAAAGCTTCTTCAAATAAAAAACAATAAGAAGTAAAGAAGTTGAGGAATGATAGAGAGATCTCCATTCGTTTCTTAAATAGAGAAATAATTTTTGGGTATCTCTTAATCTTTCAATTTGATTATTTCTTAAGCTTATTTTGGGTATTTATGGCCGAACTAGAGGTTGAACATGGCAGCAGTGACTTTAAGGTTCTAATTTGATCTCTAAAACAACCAAAAGCAAAGAAGTTAAGGAATGATAGATAGAGCTCCAAAATGATTCATCCTATTACCAAACTAGTGCTATAAAGATCGTTAGTTAATCGTGGAATTTTTTTTTCTTTTGGATGAGTATCTAACTTGATTCGAATTGAAGAATTTTTTTTGACCGTACGATCTTTCTGGACCAAAAAGGATGTTGTCTCATGGGAATCTCAACTATCAGATAAAACATCTTATGAAGTGCAAGCCTTTGCCGGAAGCGAAGGTGAAGACGCTTTGCAATCCAGCTAGTGCGATTTCATTTGTGGCGATATCTATGGCTAGTTTTACGATCTCATTAAACTCTTTAGTATAGGAGAGAATGTAGTGGCCCACATATCGGCTTAGCCATGAATAATGTTTTCTGCAATTGACTAGTACACCCGAGCAAAAAAATAGTCCAATGGTGAAAAATATTTTATTTTGCTATCGAAAAATATTAGTCATTGTGAGCTCTCAAAATGAGGTCAAATAGATCTCTAAAAGTCAAAAATAAGAAAAAATTTAACAATTTCAATTTAAATAGTATCCTAGTTGACCAAGGATTTGATTGGACTTTAAAAATAGCAAATAATCTCTAAAAATTCTTATAATTTCTAGATATAAATTAAATGAAATGTGTAATATTTTGGTGCAAAAAATAAATTTTACGGTAACACTGAAAGTGGTTGAATCGGACTGATTCATGTGAACTGAATCAAAAATAAACTCCGATTGAGCTAAAATTTTTCATGGAGACTCAATTTATTATTTAAGAATTATTAAACTAATTTTTGGTGAATTTGGAGTTAGAAGGAGAGAGAAATAAATTAGAATGCATAAATAGACTTAAAATCAATTTGGGCTTGAATTAGGCCCGATCACCTTAGTTGGACTAGCTCAGCTCGAAAATTAGAGTATTTAAACCCCAAATTATTAGAAATATGGAGATAACTTCAAATTTTTGCTCCCTTTTTCCCTTCTTCTCTTGGCCAAACCTATCTTCCTCACTTTCTCTCCCATTATCTTCTTTTTTCTCCAAAATTCCCACCAAAATCAAGCCTTCTAGTTAATATTCAGCTCCTCTACAATCATTTTATAGTCTCCAACCTCTAATTTCAATGGAAAAATTTGATTAAAATAAGGAATCAAGTTAGGGTGTAATTTTGGAGGTAAGAGAAATTGGTGGAAAAAAATTCATTTAATAATTCTATGATGTAATTAAGGTATTTAGGTTGTGATTACGCCATTATATTGCAAAAAGAGCGTAGATTAATTGTGTTTTCTTTGGATAGAAATTTTTTCCTTAAATAAGAAATAAAGAAGGTAAAGGAAATTCAAAGGGAAAAGAGAAGAAAAAGAAAGCTTGAGGAGTGTATTTTAAGCTTATAATGTTAGTGGTTACAAATTTTAAGCATTTCTATTTAATTTGAATTAATTTAGGTTGTGTTTATATTTAGTATGTGTGTTAGGTATATGTAAAATGGAATTAAATTGTATAACCATGTTTAGAAAGGTTTAAAGAGTAAGTAAGAGTGCACAATATAGAAAAAGAATAAAAATAATGGCTTGGTTTAGTGTAAGCCGAATTACTTTACTATGAGAGGTTAATTGTATTCAATTGGTTAAGGTGAAATAAATATATAACTGGGTGTTTTAGGGTATAATCTTAATCAATTAATGATATATGAGGGAAGAATAAAAATGGAAGAAAAGAAAAACTACCTAAGCAGAATGGAATGTAGTTATGGGTATTAAAGTATTTTGTGATCTAAAGCAATGCAATTATACTGTTGAGTTAGTTAAAGTTTGATCTAGTTAAATTACTAATGATTGAGTGAGAAATAAATTTTGAAGAGAAAATTTTAATGTGGTCAAATAGGTATATATGAAAAAAAGATGAATATTGTGGTTAATTATCAATTGTTATGATATAAAATGAATGTAGAATGGAAATTAAGTGCAAATTTATTTAATGAGAATTATTAGAGTCAAATTGGGTAATTTTTTAAGTTGTACTTACATTATGCAAGTAAGTAATATATTATATTTATATGAAAATTTGATGTATTTTAATGTTAGTATTGAGCAATAAATGATTTAGAATGCAAATGATGGAAATATGGATAAATATGTTAGTGGCAATATTTTATAGGTTAAGTTAATTGTTAATTGAGAATATAAGTAAAGAGATATGGCTAATTGGCCTTAGTACTAGTTTAGTGGATAATCTAGTTTAGGATATAGTTGGCTAGCCATAGGAACACTTCACCGCGGTGTGAGTCATGGCGACTCACTATAATAGGCCAATGACAGTATACTAAATGAAATGAAATGTTAAATGTTAAACCGTGGAATGTAAATGAACTGTAAATGTATGAGTGGTTTATTGGGTCACTCTTAAATATGGTGGATCTATGCGATCCACGTCCCGTGTATCCGATCTGAAGATTCTTACCGAAATGATACTAGGGGCAATATGGTAAAACGAGTTATACTGGAATTAAAATGAGTAAATAGGAATTAAATAAGAGATTATAATGAAAATGGTCTTAATTGAAAGAAAATGAAAGTTTAAGGGTCAATTGGTAACCCTTACTAAGTATCAAATTTAAGTAATAAGAATAGATAAATAAATAATTAAACAATAAAATAGGTAAATTAGCAAAATAATAGGGAGTAAATGTAGTTTGGCATAAAATGAACAATTAAGGGACTAAAATATAAATTGTAAGATAATTAATGTAGTAAAGGTGAAAATGGAGTTAAATAATGACATTATAGTAGTTAAGCACAAATGAAGGGTAAAATTGTAAATAAGTGAAACGTTTAGGGGCTAAAGTGTAAAAGTACAGTAATGTGACTATTGTAGGAACTAAATTATAATTAGAGTACCATTATAAATATAAATGCAAATGCTAAGACAATATGTATTTAATGACAAAACAAGTTAACTAAGATAATAATACAAGCAGTTAAAGCAATCACTAAGAAATTTAAAGTTTAATGTTTAAAAAGAATAATTAAGGAAAATAAGAAGTAATAATAATAATAATAATAATTAATGCACATAATAATATTAATGATAGTAAATTAAGTAATTGAAATGAAAATGAGTAGTATTATTTAAAAGTAAATGGCATGTGTAATTGGGTAATTAAACTATTAAAGAACTAATTAACTAGTTAAATATAATACTAGAATGGGTGTAGATTTAAGAATAAGGAGCAAAATAATAGCTAATTACATATTATATTAGAAAGTTAATCATGTTTATATATCTATATATAAATGAAAATCTTTAGACTTGCAACTACCACTGAGCATATTTAATGCTTAGCACATAATTTATTTACTGCGTGTTGGTACCCCTAGGTGACAAGTGGAAGCAAACATACACCGATTGGAAAGTACTGATCAAGGATTCTTTTTGATATTATATTTTGTATAATAATTATTAATGGTATGTATATGTAAATCTAAGTACATTTATGGATATATGTATGGTTTGTATGGACTTGAGAATGATAGTGTGAACAAGTTATGGCCTGATATGGATAAATTATCGAATGAATGTGGGATAGATGTGAATGGATTGTATAGGTGGATGTTTGAACAATATTGATATTGGAAATTGTTGATTATGGTTGTGTGCCCTACAAGGGCTGTGTTTTGTTTGAAATTGCAAGAAGGATAGTGCAATATATAAGCCATTGTGCTGCCAAAATTTTCTTGAAAAAAAATTTCACCTAATTGTATTAATTCCAACCTATAGTAGGCATATAAACTGTGATAACTATATAAGTCAACATGATGTACATATAGAAATAGCGTATAAGAGTGTTACAATTTTTATTGGTATCAGAGCGTAGTTTAAGCAATTCTAAGATCGGAGTGGGGTAATGTGATGGATATTTAATGCGTATACATGCCAATTGATGAATACAAAGTGTTATAAGACTAATTTATACTTGCTCCATTTTGTCTTATAAGTTAGTGATGGCTTCCGATCCAAATCGTACAGAAGAGGAAGTTGAAAGTGGAGCTTCAGTTAGTGTTGGGCACGCTGAGGCTTCACAGCAACAAACATCTTCTTCGGCTGTTCCACCACCGATACCACCCCAAACAAACTTCTTAAATTTAATGGCAGAGTACCTACAGCAGAGATTGCGAGCTAAGTAGGCATAGCTAGTCCAGCCTCCAGCACCTAAGTAGGTACCAACTCTCTCCAAGAAGAAACCTATACTAGAGCAGTTAAAAAGGTTGGGCACTGAGAATTTCTTTAGCCATGATCCCATGACACCAGTGCAAGTAGAGGAGTGGTTTTTTAGTATAAAAAGACGATTCAAGATCATTCATAACCCACCTGAAGAGATGTTAGAGGGCATAATTGCATTGTTGTAAGGCCCTGCATATGTATGGTGGGATTCTGTGAAGAAATATACTCCTGTGGACAAACTGACTTGGGATTTCTTCCTAGAAAACTTTAAGAAGAAGTATATTGGAACATAGTATAAAGCTTTAATGCAAGATGCATTTTGGAGACTTAAGTAGGGTAATAGAATTGTGGCTAAGTGCTAGAGGGAGTTTGAGCATCTTAGCTCCTATATGGATGATTTTCATTTGATAGAAGAATAATTATGTCAGAGGTTTGAGAGTGGTTTACATAACAAGATTAAGTAGATTGTTGGGGCCTAGAGATACACAGATTTGCAATCTTTGGTTGATACAGCCATAAAAGTAGAGGCTAGCCATACATATGAAGCAAATAGACAATCCAGATTCCAGTAAAAAAGAAAAACAGGACAGTCAAGCGGTGTCAGTAGTTAGACTAAAAAGTTTAGTGGGCCACCACCATCACAAAGTTGAAGTTCAATGGCTTCAGGTCATAGTCAGAGGAATCCAGCTGGTAGTCAGGCAACTGTTACTTTAGTAGGCAGCGTGTCCAAAGGCCACGGTAGAGGCTCCATTCAGCAATGTGAGCATTGTGGTAGATTCCATTCGGGTGAGTGTAAATTCCTCACTAGAGCATGTTTTAGATGCGGGTCAAGAAAACATCAAGTGAAAGATTTCCTAGAGGTTCAAGCATCCTCAACCACATCCCAAGCAGCAGGGCCTAGGATGCCAATAGGTAAAGGTAGAGGTCGAGGTGTAGCCCACCAGCCTACTTCCTCTAAGCCACCAATTTCACAAACTTAGGGATAAGGGCATGCTGCAGGTTGATCTTATGCTATTAGAGCTCGAGATGATATTGACGCTTCAAATGTGATCGTAGGTAAATTCTTACTTTATGCTTATTCAGTTTGTGCACTTATAGATTTGGGCTCCACACACTCTTATATTAATACTGAGATTATATGAGAAAATAGGTTGAGAAATGAACAATTAGATCAGGAATTTTGGTTAGTAATCCTTTGGGATATAGTGTTGTGGTGGATAGAGTGTATCGAGACTATCCAGTCACTATTCAGGGATATGTATGTTTGGCTGACTTAATTAAACTCCCATTTAGAGAGTTTAATGTGATTTTGAGAATGGATTGGTTGTCTGCCCCTCGAGCCACATTCGATTGTCAACGTAATAGGGTGACTTTACAAACCTCGGATGACCAAGAAGTCACTGTAGTGGGTGAAAGGATAGATTTTCTTTCTAATGTGATTTATACCTTAGCTGTAAAGAAACTTATCAGAAAGGGATGTATCACTTACTTATGTTATCCAGTGGAAGCAAAAAAGTAGAGTCTTAAAGTTTCAGATGTGCCTACTGTTTTTGAGTTTTCTAACGTGTTCCTAGATGAGTTACCAGGTTTGCCACCAGATAGGGAAGTAGAATTTGCTATTGAAGTAGCACCTGGAGTACAACACCTATTTCTCTAATCCCCTACTGAATGGCACCTTTAGAACTCAAAGAATTGAAGATTTAACTACAAGAATTGCTTGATAAAGGTTTCATTAGGCCAAATATCTCTCCTTGGTGTGCACCTATACTTTTTGTAAGAAGAAAGACGGGACACTCAAGTTGTGTATAGATTACCGACAATTGAATAACGTAACATTCAAAAATAAATATCCTGTTCTACACATTAAAAATCTATTTGATCAGCTTAAAGGTTCAGGTATGTTTTCAAAAATTAATCTAAGATCGGGATATTATTAGTTAAAGGTGAAGGAAGCTGATGTGACCAAGACAACTTTCCAGAGTAGATATGGTCATCATGGATTCCTAGTTATGCCATTTGGACTAACAAATGCTCAAGCCGTATTCATGGACCTAATGAATAGGATATTTTACCTATATCTAGATCAGTTTGTGGTTGTGTTTATAGATGATATTCTGGTATATTCGAAGACACTAGAGGACCATGATAAGTACTTGCGAATTGTACTATAGACTCTGAGAGAGAAACAACTTTATGACAAATTTAGTAAGTGTGAATTTTGGCTGAATGAGGTGTCTTTCCTGGGTCACGTGGTGTCAACAGAGGGAATTAAAGTAGATTATAAGAAAGTTGAAGCAATTTTTTAGTAGAGACCACCGAAAAATGTCACATAAGTCAGGAACTTTCTAGGTTTAGTTAGCTATCACAGAGGGTTTATAAAGGGCTTTTCCACCATTGTAGCTCCACTTACACGGTTGCTGTAGAAGCAGAATAAGTTCGAGTGGACAAAAGCATGCCAAGAAAGCTTCAAGAAACTGAAAAAAGATGTTAACAAAAGTGCCTGTGTTGACCCAGCTTGATTCGGGTAAAGACTTTGTGATCTATAGTGATGCTTCTAAAAATGAACTGGGTTGTGTGTTAATTTAGAAAGGCAAAGTAATCATGTATGCTTCACGATAGCTTAAAACACATGAGAAGAATTATCTTACTCATGATCTCGAGCTGGCAGCCATTATTTTTGCCTTGAAAATATGGAGGCATTACTTATATGGTGAAAGGTGCTATATTTACCCTGATCATAAAAGTCTAAAGTATATGTTTACTTAAAAAGATATAAATTTAAGACAGAGGTGATGACTTGAATTAATAAAAGATTATGATTGCTTCATAGATTATCACCCAAGAAAGGCTAGTATGGTTACTAATGCCCTCAGCAGGAAATTTATGGTAGCCTTTCGGGCTATGAATGTTAGGCTAAACTTGGCACCAGATGGAGCAATTATAACTAAAAGCCAGTGAAGCCAGACTTTCTTCAGCAAGTCAAGAGTGCTCAGAAATAAGATGAACATATGAAGACTGTAGAGAAATGAATGAAGGATGTAAGGGTGGGGACTTCTCATTAGGACCAGATGGTAGTGTTTAAAACAAGCAGAGATTATATGTTCCTAATCAAGTTGAAATGAAGAAGAATATTTTAACCGAAGCTCACCACAACATCTATGCAATGCATCCTAGAGGCAACAAAATATACCAGGACCTGAAAGTAAATTATTGGTGGTCAAACATGAAGTGGGATGTAACAGAGTTTGTAAGTAAGTGTTTAATTTGTTAGCAAGTAAAAGTAGAGCACCAGATCCTATCAGGTTTATTACAACCTATAACTATAATGAAATGGAAATGGGATAAGGTAACTACGAATTTTGTGTCATCCTCCTCTAGTAACCCAAGCTGATTTAGTAACCCCTTAGACATAAACTGGCTAGGTAGCATGTAAACTTTTGACATGTTTTGGTAACGGGCAGCCTGTTCTGGTGTCATCCATATGGAATAATAGGGATCCATGTCCTGCAAAATTCAAAGGTTCCCAATTAATTATAGTATAGTATTCAAGGGTGTTATTTAGATATTATCGCTTTTTGTGCCTAAATTTTAGCAGTATAACGGCTTATAAATCTAGGCCCAATCTTGCATAAAACTTATCCGCAAGAAGCTATAATAACTAAGCAACACCTATTTTTTCCTAACCCACCATCGGATACCTAGCAATCATGCCAAAATTCACAAGAGCAATATGTATAAAGAGAATGCTAAGTCAGGGCATTTATCATTATCATATTAATCAACATTATGTATATTATCATTTGCTATTATTATCATTACTTCTCTTATTTTATACATGAACAATCATTGCCACAACATACATTCTTCTCAAAGAATTGGCCTAGTCTACTTTTAAAGCAAGTAAAAATAAAAAATTTATCCCCTTTTCTTCTACGTCATTGCTTATTTACAAATTATATACTTATCTTTATTACTAAAATTTTTACCTATTTACTCGCTATCACATAGATAGACAAAATTCCACACGTATTTCCTATTATTTTGCATTCCCTACATATTTTATATTGTCATGTTATATAAACCTAATATGCACCAACTAGCATTGTTTTTATATTTATTATTATGCTATGTATATAACCTATTTTACACATGTATATTCACTCACCTCTTTCTTTGCCAACTTGTTGTTTTACACATAATACATATACTGCCTACATACATTTGTTACTAGACAAATTAATCAATTACCCAATATAACAATATTCATAACAAAAAAAACTAAGGTGTAGTAAATCAACTATACATATTTACTGGATTTTTCTAAAACAAAAATAAAAAAACAATCATCAACAGTTCGTTACCCATACTCACGGTCACTTGTACTATCAATCTTACCCAATTTCATACTCATTTTGAACCATGAAATAAGGTAGAAAACCATGAACGTACCTTTTATGGCTAACAAGCAAAACTTGACAAAAACTCACGAAATTGGTGTCAAAATGTGCACAATGATAAAACCTAGTAAAGTACCGAATTAGAATCATGAAATATCACTTGTAGGATGAGAAAAGAGCAAAAAACTAAGGGCCACCACTTGAAATCGACGAAGAAGAAGAAGAAGAAGAAGAAGAAAGAAAGAAAGAAAGAAAGAAAGAGAAAAGAAGGAAAAATGAACAGTATTTAAGTTTTAGGGGAATGCATGGGTGTACAAGGGAGTATACGGCCGTACTCTCCCATGCAAGGCTGTACACTAAAGATGCAAGGGTGTGTAAGGCATAAAAATCCAGGATTTGAAAAGTTTTGAATATGAAATGTTTTCATGCATGCAAAATATTACGTGAATAGCATTTTTACATGGGTTTTGAGCCAAACTCTTCTAAAATTACCCCAATTTTTCAAAATAACTCTAAAAATTTACAATTCTTTAATTTATTGGTCTAATGGAATAAAATTATTTGATTTATATAAGGAAATATTTTTACACTAACGTAATATTAACATACTATTATTTATTATTACCATCTTCATCATTTATTCATGTCTATTTTTATCTATCCTTACATGTTCAACTTGATATTATGATGTACGTATTCATTCTCCATTTTTTCAGTTAACTACATTTTGCTAGTATTTTTTCGGTGTTCGCATTTTTTGTGTACGCGTGCAAAATATACTCCCTAAGTTATTTGAATTTGAACTACTTGATAAGGGATGCAACTTTAGATAGTAAGCCATCCTTTAAATGTGAATTAGAAATGAAATCTACATAAACATTATGCTGGAACTATTCATGTAATTGTTAGATTATGTAGGATGAGGTGTGTGACATACAAGGCTATTTTTACTGTTTATTTTTACCAGGTGGTAACTGAGGCTGATGTATGGGCATACAGTAAGATTGTATGATCATACAAATCGACCTTTAAATATATGCTCCGAGTTTCCAACTAGTCCTACTCTTCACTTATACTTCCTTCGTCCTTTTCTTTTCTCATATCCGTGCCCTTTCATTCCCTTGCTTTAAGTTACATATTGCTAAAATGACTCCCTTCGTTAAATGTATTGCTTTGTTGCTGAACGATTATTCCACTTGGGATAACCCTATCTTGTCCTTTTACTCCAACTTGAGGTTCCTCTGTAGGGTGGAGCTAAACGATAATCTATTGATTGCTTCAGTGTGTTATTGGGACCCTCATTTTTATGTATTTCGCTTTAATAATATGAAAATTTACCTTCCCCACGAGGAGTTTATAGCTATTTTGAGTGTTCCTTTCTTCGTAGGCACCCTTCCATATGTACATAGCTGTGTTCCCTACTACCCATGCGAGGCCGTTTGTGCCCTTAGGATTTTCCCTTCTGATGTTAGGGTGTTTGTTGAGCCCTTTGAATCTATTATGCTTAACCTGCTGTTTAATAGCCTTTATTATTTTAATGGTAATGAGACTTACGCTGTGGGTGCTACCCTCTTTATGTGCTCATCGCATTACTTGTGCATCATTAGTAATAATAATAATAATAATAATAATAATAATAATAATAATAATAATAATAATAATAATCATGACATGACACTTAATTCAAAACACAACTTTCACTTAATCTTGGATAGTAATATCTTTAATGCATCCAACTCCTATTGTCAATCAGCCCTTGCTGGTTTTCTTGATTGACTATTTTTTCTCAACCCTTATTTTTTTTCCTAAACTGCCTTTTTTTTACTTTTGCCATAGTAGGATACTCAATTTTAGCAAGGCTACCTTTTTTTGGTTTTCGACCTGTGGGCTGTTATTATTATATATATATTCCTTTTTTTAGCTAGGGAACCTTTTCAACCTGTCAATATTAACTGGTCCTTTGAACTCTTTCCAATCACTGTCAAGAGGATAGTTGCTTCCTTAGAAAGCAATTTCTTTAGGATAAAGGGACCCTCCTAGTTTGGTTTGAACTTTCCTCTGTTGTTCGATGGGCCAAGTCTCATTTGCTTGAATACCAAATACCCCTCTTTTAAATAATGGCCTTTAAACTTTTTCTAAAAGACTGAGCTAATCTTTTTTGATATAACTAATTGTGGTAATAAGCTCTTATCTGATTCTCATCTAGTAGGTTCAACTGTACCATTCTGTGCTCTATCCATTTCGTCTATGGTAACTTGGTTTCTAGAACAACTCTCAATGACTGTAATTCAATCTTTATTGGTAGCACTGCTTATGAGCCATACACGAGGGAGAAGGGAGTGGCTCATATGGAAGTTTTGATAGTGGTTCTGTACCCCTAAAGTGCAAATGGTAGCTTTTTAGCCCAATTCTTGTACGTTTGCATAGTCTTGGATAAGATATTTTTTAAATTCTTATTTGCGGCTTCGACTTCCTTGTTCACCTATGAATGGTAAGGAGATGATTTATGGTGACAGATTCTGTACTTCTGGTGTATGTGTCTAGTTTTTGCTTAGAATTGAAACCTGTTATCCGACATTATGTGGTGACGTACCCCATACCTACATACTAGATTTTGTTCAATGAACCGGGCCATCTCTCGTGCTCCCAGCCTCTTAAAGGACTTGGCTTCCACCCATTTCATAAAGTAGTCAATGGTAACCACAATGTATCTATGACTGTTGGAAGCTATTGGATGAATTTCTCCAATGATGTTTATTTCCCAAGCTGAAAAGGGCCAAGGTGAGGATAGATTGCATAACTTCGAGATTGGTAGATGACTTAATTCGGTGTATTATTGGCATTGATGGCACATCTTCACATATTTGGAGCAGTCTACATCTATGGTTAACCAGAAAAATTCTTGTCACATGATTTTCTTGGCCAACGTCAATCCATTCATATGGGCCTCACATACCCCCGTATGTGTTTCTTCCATGACTTTCTTCGCTTCTCTCTCGTGTAGGCACCTTAGTTGAATGCCATCAACTTGTCTCTTGTACAAGATCCCATCTACATTGATGAACTAGCTAGACAACTTTTGAATTATCGTTTAATCTTTCTTTGTTGCTTCCTCAAGGAACTTAGAAGTTTTTAAATAATTTTGGACATTATAATACTAGGGCTTGCCATCAGATCCGTCTAAACCCATGAGGTTTACACTTTCAAAGCAAGGCTTGGTTAAGCTTGTGAATATTACTGATCTTATAATTATCCCTTTAGGGTTGTCCCACATAGATACCAGTGTTTCCAAAATGTTCGCTAATCGGTTCTCATCTTATGGCATGTGTTGAAAAGTGCATGTCATGAATTGATCGCTCAATCCTCTCAGGTATTCTACATAAGGTACTAGCCTTTCCTCCTTGATGGACCATTACCCCTTTGCTTGGTGAATTACTAAAGATGAATCCCTAAACACTTTAATAGTCTTTGCTCCCAATGCTATCAAGGCTTCCACTTCATGTATATAGGCTTCGTATTCTATTTCATTGTTAGTCACTTTCAACCCTGATTTCTTGGCCAAAAGGAGTTTCTCGCCATTTGGTGTGATGAGAATGAATCCTACTCTAGCTCTTCTATTATTGGTAGCCACGTCGAAATACATTTGCCAACCCTAAATCGTTATGGCATTGACACTTTCATCTAGGAACTCATTTCAACCTAGTCCCCTTTCAGCGGGTGATCAACAAGGAATTCTGCAACAAACCTTTTCTTTATCATTTTTATGCACTACAAGAAATTTAGCAAATAGCAACGAAAATTAGCAACCGAATTTGTTAAATTTCCGTTGCTAATAAAAATTAGCAACCGAAAATAGCAACGGAACATTCGGTTGCAAATTTGACGGTTGGTATTTTTAGCAACGGAATTGTTTTTCGTTACTAAATTTAGCAACGGATTTCAATTTTCGTTGCTATTTTTACCAACGAAATTAAAATTTCCGTTGCTGTTTTTAGCAATCAAAATCAATTTCTGTTGTTGTATTTAGCAACCGAATTGAAATTCCGTTGCTATTATAACAACCGAAATCAATTTCCGTTGCTAAATTCAACGAGAATTATAAAAAAATTGCGACGAAATTATCATCGCTATTCCGTCACTAAATTATTGTTGATTTTTTACACAAAATTTATGCAAAAGCTTATATTTGCCTATAATTAGTAGATAAAGGAAGAATTGAAATTATTTATTGAACAATCTACTGAAATAGCATAGCAGCATAATCAAGATAGGCAAGATAGAACTAAATGGAGACAAAATAAGATCTAAATATGTATACCATTTTTTTTGTTTGAGCTCAACAATTAAACAATTTGCGATATACAAAAGATAGTGTGCATCTGTTCGAGCATATTATAACATCTCTGCTAATAATGGGCGTTGCCTCCAGTCTTCACGCTATAATTTAACATGAAAATGAATTTTGGGATTCATAAATGAAATTATTTAAACAACTAAAAGATAACATAATCCTTTTAACAGAGATAATAAATAAGATTCAACAAATTCAGTGAGAAGCATAAACATTACTAGTTGCAATCCCAAACTTGTAGCAATTTGTTTGTGGCAACACCATAATAAGTTTCAAGCAAATATGCGAGTGATTTTTGTGGCTTTGACAGCAACTCACGCCTGCAAGAACAAATTAAAATTAATATCATTGCCGGAGAATTGTAAAAGTACAACTTTAGTCCTTTGAATAATCTATGCAGCAGATTCTGCTTATGATGATTGATCAAAACAAGACTATGGTATGTGAAACTTAGTAAGCTAACATAGCTTATGTTGACATTGAACAGAAATTTCACCTTTGCAGTGTCAAATAAATTAACAACATAAATATGGAAATCTCTTTGTAGCCAGAGAATGTCATTATCAGCTCCATGGAAAACCTACATTGACAAATTTCAGCATTGATGGGAAAAAACATGAGTTCCACAAGGACAAACATGTACTATATATATCCTTGCAACTAAACGCATTCATGCAACTGCTAAACAAATTTACCTTGCAAATACTAGGATCGGCAAAAACTGGGAGGAGAACGTCCATTGTGTCATGTAATGCAATTGTATCTACCAAATAATCTTCATCCTGAATGGAAATCTACAAGAATATAAATAAATACATATATAATCAAATTTCCACCATAAGAAAAGTACAAAAAAAGACAATGCATTTAAAATAAATTTGAAAAAAATCGTAACCTGAACAACAGCATTGAATCTAGAAAGGATCGTAAGCTATGCTGCTCAGTATCAATAGCAAAAAACGTCTCTTACTTAATCCATGGGCTAGCTCCTTTAATTGAGACTCAGTCTCAATCCAGACATAGGCCTTGCTCATTTCCTTCCATTCAACATTAGCTAAAGAATTATATAATATTGTAAAAATCAAAGGAGTAATTCATAATTCAAGAAGTTTGATCACCTAAATACACCAAATATCTCAATTTGAAAGAAAAGTGGGAATACTTAATCTTTAAGAATTAATTCAAGTAAACAATAACGAAAAAATCAAGAAAAGACAAACTCACATAATATAAAATAAACCAATTAGGAAATCAATTAGGAAGAGCAATGGCAGCAAAACCTTAATCCTCCAATCATCAACAATGGCTTTATTGTTCATCCTACCGACACAATTCAGTAGTGCAAGCCCTCTAACCTTAGGCCCATAGAATGGCTTCTCTGCTTCACCATCATCGTCAGGAACACCAACTCCAATGTAATACCCTTCCTTGTAATCTCCCACTACCATGTATCATCACCTAACAAAATAAAATAAAATAAAATAATTGCTTATATATATATATATATATAATGCAAATATTATGAGTAAGAAAAACAAACCGTTTACTTGATTATCAGGATCCAAAATTTCATCAAGCATAGGAGTATAGCCTTGACGATGCTCATTCCTTAAAACCAAAATTATTAGGATCCGCATGGTTTCTAGTAAGACCCTCAATTTCATTGGAGATCTTAGTGCACTCAGCCTTTGTAACATTGAGCTCCTCTTTCAGATGCTCTACAAATGCATCTGCATCAACCCAATCCCTAATTGAAACTTAAAATAGCAAACATATATCCATAGACCAAGAAAAAAAATTCTAGCAAGAGAATTCAGTTCCCCGTTACTAGCATAACTACCAAATTTCTATATAGATTGTCCTAAAACAAAAAAAAAAAACATTTCATAGAGCATTATTAAGATAAAACTTAATAGAGCATTATTAAGATAGAGCATTAGTAAGTTTTAGTTTTAACATTATGCTTCATATTCAAATCTTTTTTCTTTCTAAATATTTTCAAAAGAAACAAAATAGTCATCTTCAAGAGAACATTCTAGTTAAAACTAATTGAAAGATTTTAAATTTAAATTCCATTATTTTTGTTTCAATTATCGAAAAAAAATAGTATAATGATAAAACTAAAACTTAATGTATCCAAATGATTGCTAAAGAAGTAGGAAAACACTTACCTGAAATTTTCCTTAGGCTCGCCGGACCGATCGTCGGAGACTCGCCAGAAAGTGCATCGAAGCTGTCCACTTAAAGATCCAGGCCCGGGGATTCCACGATGGGTGGTCACGCATCCAATGGCCACCGGAGTTGATCGGGATCTAACAAAAACTGCCGGCAATCCCTCTCCCTGATCTACTTACTACCGGTGAGAGAGGAGAAGCGACGGACACCGGAGGCATCATCTCGACCTCGGAATCCCACTGGTGCCATCAGTCTCCTCGATTGCTGTTGAGGTCACTGAAAAGAAGGGGGAGGAAGCTGTGGTGGTGATGGGGGAACCGAAAGGAATCAAGCCACCGAAGGAAGATGGCACCAGCAAAAGTGACCAGAGGACAGTGGCGGTGGCAATCCGAGTCTCCTCGCCGACGTCGCACGCGGCGGTGGCTGGACGGCGGTGCCAGCACCTCCCTTCCTCTTCCCGTTCCCAATCAGCTCTCACTCTCCTCTCTCTTCTCTTTTTTTTTCTTTTCTAACCACACACACACACTTAACTTTTTAAATCCCACTTTTCTTTTCTTCTTTATATATATATATATAATTCTTAAAATCTCTACCATTATTATTAAAATATCTATTATTATTATTATTATTATTATTATTATCTATTTATATTAAAATAATAAATTATATTAAAAATAGGACTGTGTTGTGGCAATTTATGGGACTCGTGTGCTTGGATCCTTAAAAGAAGAAGACGCAGTTCGTTTTCATTATTTTCTTACAAACTATACTAATTAGTGGATGTTGGATATTTAACAAATTGAAATATCTCTTGCGCCATATAAAGAAGTAAGATCCCATTTATTTGATTTTTAACGTGGTGGGAGACCAAAAAGAATTTAAAGAGATTTTAAACCGTTTGGATACTTTCATATCCATAATACAATTATATCAATCAAAAGGAATTAAAAGGTCTCATATTTTTACAGATAGATAAGGATTTTGATTTTATGCCATATAATATTCTTAAATAATTTAAATGAAAGTGAAGGGAATGAGACTCATGAAAATACAGAGACAATACAAATAAATCAATAAAAAGAATAAATGAGAGCTAGGGTTGATTTTTAGATTAAGAAAATAATATAGATGTTATAAGAGCAAATTATAAAGTAGCAATCGAAATAGCAATGGAATTTAAAATTCGTTGCTAAAATAGCAACGTAATTTAAATCCGTTGCTAAAATAGCAATGGAATTTAGATTCCGTTGCTAAATTTTGTTAAAATTTTTTTTCCATATTTTGGAACAAAATTTAGCAATGGAAATGAAATTCCATTGCTATTTTAGCAATGGAATATAAATTCGGTTGCTATTTAGCAACAGAATTCTATTTCGGTTGCTATTTTAGCAACCGAAAAAAATTCCGTTGCTATTTTAGCAACCAAAATAAATTCGGTTTCTATTTAGCAATGAAATTCTATTTCGGTTGCTATTTTAGCAATCGAAAAAAATTCCGTTGCTGTTTTAGCAACCGAAAATTAATTCGATTGCTATTTAGCAATGAAAATATATTTCGATTGCTATGTTAGCAACTGAAAATAAATTTCGTTGCTATTTAGCAATCAAATTATCTTCCATTGCTAAAATAGCAACGGAAATTAAATTTCGTTGCTAAATTAGCAACGAAAAAAAAATTTCGTTGCTATTTTTCGTTCCAATTTTTTTCGCCATCTATTGGTGCCTTAATTAGCAACGGAATAGTGATTCCGTTGCTAATTTTCGTTGCTGAATTTTGGCGCCAAAAATTTTCTCCACTTTTAGCAACAAAAGATAACCAAAAATTTTTTCGTTGCTAAATCTACAAAGTTTAACCAATTTTAGCAACGAAATTGGCTTTCCGTTGCTAATTTAGCAACGAAATAATTTCCGTTGCTATTTTCAGATTTTCTTGTAGTGATGGTTACATAGTCCACTTTGAATTCTTGTAAGAGCAACAACTACCTTTCTATTTTTCCCAGTAGGGATGGTATTGACTGGAGGTATACTAGTAGGAAATGTAGTAGTGCCTTAACTTCTTTAAGACCTCTATCACTGCTAGGCAAATCTTCTTTATGTCTGTATACTTGGTCTTATATGGTTGAAACTTTTTGCTCAAGTAATACATGATGAATTCAGCTTTGGCATCATCCTCTTGAGACAACATGGCCTCTACTGAACCCTATTCCACTGCTATGTATTGGATTAAAGGCTTTGATGGTTTGGGTGGTTGGAGAATTGGGGGATGTAACAAGCATTCTTTGATGGTGTCAAAGGCCTTTTGACAATTGCGATTCCACTTAACTAGCTGGTCATTCCTTAAAAGCCTAAAAATTGGCTCACATATAGAGGCGAGATTAGCAATGAATTGGATAATGTATTGAATCTATCCTAAGAACCCTTTGATCTATTTTTCCTTCTTCAGCACTAGCATCTCCTAAATGGCTTTCACCTTATCTAGATCGACCTCTATACCCTTCTGGCTGACGACATGCCCCAGCAGTTTTCCTGAGGTTACCCCAAACACACACTTCTTAGGATTGAGATGGAGATTGTACTTATCAATTTGCTGGAAAAACTTCTTTAAAGCCTCAAAATGCCTTTCCCTTATAACTTACTTAATCATCATATCATCAACATACACTTCGACTTCCTTATAGATCAGGTCACCAAGGATCTTGGTAGCCATTCGCTAATAGGTAGCTCTCATTTTTTTAGTCCAACGGCATAACTTTATATGCATAAGTTCCCCATTTGGTAATTAAGGTTGTCTTCACCCTATCTATTATCTTGTTTAAGATCTAATTGTACCCTGTTTATCCATCAAAATAATTGTACATCATGCACTTTGCTGCACTATTGACCAATAGATTCATGTGGGGGAGTGGAAAGTCATCTTTTTGGTAAGCTTTGTTAAATCTTGATAGTCTTCACACATTCACATCTTTTCATCTTTCTTAGCAATAGGAACAACATTGGCTAGCCATATAGGATACTGAACCTCAACCAAGAACTTTGCTTCAATCTGTCTCTTCACTTCTTCTTTCACCTTTTCTGCCCATTCTAGCCTGAGTCTTTAAAGCTTTTGCTTTACTGGTTTGCTATTCGGATATGTTAAAATGGCATGTTATACAACATCCCTGTTAATCCCCGGCATGTCTTCGTAGGTCTAGGCAAATACATTTTCATATTTCTTTAATATTCTATAGAATTTTATCCTCTCTTTAGGAGTTATGTCGGATGCAATCAAGATCTCTTTAGGATTATCTTGGGTTCCGAGATTAAATGGAGTACCGTTTGTTGAATTAATGTCAAATATGAATGAGTTGTGATTATGATCATGCATGATGCAATCAGATCAGACATCGCACAAATAAGCAAAGTTATTCATCTTATTAACTTGAGCAGGAAAGGGTACATTATTACAAAACAATGCAAGAATGTAAATTACATCAGCAAAAGAATCATCTTGAAAATAGGGATGATCGATGCAATAACAAATGCCTCTCCTCCTTTTGAAGGTGTTTCCTTCTCAAGCACTGTAGCCTCATACTCAATCTTCTTTTTTCCTTTAGCCTTGGTGGCTAGTGACTCTGGCATCAGTACCTCTTCGGGGTGACCCAAATCCAAATCAGCAAGCTTGGCCATAACATCATTATCCCAGAATCCTAGTACGAGGCTTGATAGTTCTAGCTGACCAATAAAAAATTATCATCGATCTCGAATCCAGGGAAAATTTTTCCTTAAATCATCATAGGTTTGGCTTCACCAAAATACTTGCATTCCTTGGATGTTGGTATAAAGCTCTTTAAGATATAAGAAACTTTTCTCGATTGCAAATCAGGTTTCCTCTTGGTATCTTTCTTACAGTAACCCAAACCTTTCTTGTCCTTCTGGTCCACAGGAGCAACAAGCATAGGGATCCCCTAAGAGCTTTTTCCTAATCCGGCACCAATAAATAATTCATTTTCTTCATCATATTAACAACTTGAGAGCTTATAGAATTTGTTTTTCTTCCTCAACACCAATTCCAGTAACATGGAACCTGTTGAAAGGCTGATTAACTATACTCAAAGTAGAAACTGATTTCTCTCTTGTTGCTTTGATAGTAACCATACTGACCTCGTGTGGAATTCTGACCATCTGGTGCAAAATGGAAGGGACCCCTCCTAGCTTATGGAACCAAGGCCGTCCTAATAACGGAGAGAAATTAACTAGTATTTATAAAATTATAAATTCTGCCTCTGTCTCAATTGGCCCTATCTTCATTACTACCCTAAAGGTGCCAACAACTTATCTTTTAGAGTTGTCATAAGCCGTTATAATTAGTCAAGACTTAGTGAGCATGATCTCATCAATGTCATAAGCTGCCATTGCTGTAAAGGACCACACACTGATAAAAAAACCATCATCCACCATTACATATGTAGTGTGTTTACCATTAACCTCAGCCCTAATGTGCAAAGGGTGATTATGCTCGCATCCCTCTAGGGGGAGGTTTACATAAGTGAATACAATCTTCTCCTCAGAATCCCCTTTCACCATTTCTAACAACTCGAAGGGAGATATGGTAGTGGTAATAGTTGACTCACATAAGGCTTCTACCAGTTTCTGTTGGTAGGAAGGTGATTGCCTAAGTAAATCCTGGATCGAAATCTGAGCATATGTCTTTTTGAGTTACTTCAAGACTAGATTATTCTCTGTGGCTCTTTCCTTTATGGGGGCAGTGGGTTCCTGTGGCCTCTTAACTTTTGGCATGACCCTACCACTCTTAATGACAATTTGGACTACCTTTCCATCTGTCGCTTCCTTCTCATCTTTATCTATTTCTCATAGGTCTTTTGGTTCCTCTTTAGCTTTAACTGAGCCCACTTCACTATCTATATCCCATATATCCACTAGCCGAACTGATTCCCCCACTTTTATTAAAACCTCTGCACTTTTTAAGCCATTACTGCTTCCTCAGCCCTTGCAAGTGATAATCAAATACTCGTTACCATACAAATATTTAAGAACATACCACTCTAGCAACCCAGACCCAATTATGAACATCGATGGTGGCACAAAATTATAAGCTTCTTTCTTCTTAGCTATCATTTCCAAATTAGGAATCTGTTGAGAATCAATCAAGTCTTGGATATAGTCCCTCAAGGTACGACAGTAATTAGTCTTATACCCTGTGTGCTGATAAAAGGCACAATACCAATCAGATCTATGTCCTAGCTGACCTTGACTCATCACAAGCTTAGGTGGCATAGGTTGAAACTTCCCCTCTTTCATCAAATGAATAAGGCACCAGGATAATGACTTGCCTAACTTTGAGTAATGACGTTGGTTGACCCTTGTCATTGGCAACTCAACATTTCTTCCATTGTTACCTCCAATGCCACTATTGTTACCAGCACTCTTACCAAATCTTGAGCTTCTAAAACCTCGCTTGTTATTGCTATAAACTCCACTATTCAAACTCGCAACACTAGCTTTCTTTGCCATATACTTTCTCTCGGCTTCAATGGCTATGTCTTTCAAGGATTCCCAATCCTTCAACCCCTTTATTTTGAGACCTTTCTTTAGGTAAAGACTAGCATTCCGAATGAACAACCAAATATGATCATGTGTGTCAAGTTTCCTATTCATATCCATTACTCTATTCCTCCATCAAGTGAGGTACTTATATAAGGACTCTCCATGTTTCTACTGTAATAACTCTAAATCTTTTAGAGTGACTTCCATACGTGTGTTACAATCATACTGCCTAAAAAATCCCTCTATCAACCTCTCCCAATCTTCTTTGGTCTTCTTATCCAAGCTATGATACCAATCAATAGTGGGGCCCACAAGACTAAGGCTAAAGAGATCCATTTTTTGTCTTTTAATGAGGGTGTTTCTTTTCATAAGTAGGACATACTATTTGATGTGAGCCAATAGATTAGATGTACCATTAAACTTCATCCGGTCAGGCATCTTGAATTGACTAGGAAAAGCATCTTCAGCATTTAAATCGATATCCTCAAAACTTACTCCTTTTTCAACTGATAACATCATAGTCAAAGCCTCTAACTTCTCTTCCATCTTCCTCATAGTAGGATTTTCCTCCTTAGGGATAAGGTTCTTCAGTATTTGAGGGGCCTGCAATTCATCCTCTTTATTAATTATAAAATCATTCCTCATGGATCCACATTCCTGACATCTACTATTGGTGAAGGTATCAAGATAAATGCTACTAGAATCTCCCTAATAGGGGTCAATTCGACTCAAGCAATAGCTGGCGTATTGGGCTGAGCAACTGAAATTAAAGCCAAATCAGCTGTGAGACTGGAAAATGTTATCATCTTTCTCTCAAGACCATCCATCCTATTATCAACATCTTAGGAATTAGAGGAACCAACCGGAGGAGTGATTTCAGACATAACTTCCCTTTCTGACTGTTCTGAGTACCCTTTTAAAAACTCTTTTGAAACACTGTCTAGACTCGATTTAGATCCCAATTTTAAACTCTATCTTGGTACTAGCTGTTATTGGTTATGCCCTAGGCCAAACATTAGGCCCTTTATGTAATGCCATATTTCATTTTGTAAAATTGGGTTTTCTTTATATTATTATATTGTTGGCATGTTACGTTATAATAATGTTTGTAAATAACAATTTAATGTTATTTTGACTATCCCTAGTCATTTATCATTAAATGATTAATGATAAATAAAGACTAGTATAAGTTTAATTGATAATCATGGGATGATTATATATGTGGTGATATGAATTAAACTTATAAGTACATGTTAGAGAACAGAGTACTGGATAGACCCACAATGAGATACTATATGGGTTAATATCATTAGTGATCTCATAATAGTTATGTTATCGATCCTTAGACCTGAGATTATCATAGTATCCTACATGACAAACATTATGTTTTAATATAATCAAACATTATCTTTAATCAGATAATCATAAAGGTTATTATTAGACATAATGAGAATCATGCAGAGGATAGTAAATAATTAAGAAGGAATTTATCCCTCTCTTATGAGAGAGATATATATTGGGCCTATCGATAAGTAAGACTGAAAAATGCATAGCCATGCTCAAATGAATTGATGGAGCGATCAATATCATTTGATATTATCAGTCTACTTAGTGATTGAGAAATTATATGTTTGGACTATATAAGTTTGACATGGACCATAACTTATGTTCAAATAAGATATCATGTGACAAAGGGATTATAACATGTTCCATTAGGTTAAAATTAAATTATCGATATTCATATTATTTGGATAGTCATAATATCTTGCTAGAGGCTACTTATGACTTGTAGGTCCGTGATGGGATTGGGACCCACTGCCAATATAATATGAACCTATTGGGTCGTACACATAGAATGTGATGAATGGACTAAGGGTTGGTTAATTCAGGCATTTTGAATTTTATTTTGTGACAAATTAAAACTTGAAATATAGAATAATAATATTTAAGATTAATATTATTATTATTCTTATTTTAAATAAGAAATAAGTTATTTTTTATTTTAATAAGAAAAGTGGGTCCAAAATTTTCTCTCTTAATTAGGGTTAGGTCAACTATATATATATATATATATATATATATATATATATATATATATATATATATATATATATATATATATATATATATATATATATATATATATATATATATATATGAAACCCTAATTAAGCAAAAGAATAAGTTGTAGTTGCCACTTAAGAAAGAAAGAGAGAGAAAATTATTTTCTTCTATAATCTCAAAAGAGAAAAAAAAACCCTAGCTGCCAAAGAAGGGAGCTAGCACCCCAGACGATTCTCTTCATTGCATTCGCGTGTGGATACCGGTAAAGGGTGTCGTTTCGCATGAAGTCGCACCTACAATTCGATTTATCTACTCTTCGAGAGGTTGGTAATCGTTACACTTCTCTTTTTATTAAATTAATTAGATCGCTTGGATCCATGGTGGGTTTCTTTTCGCTGCAAATTTTAATTTTAATATTTTAAAACCCAACACTAACTCTTCTATCTACTCAGGAAACCACTTCTTAACCAAACGACCACCTAAATTTTGAAATAACGTAGTAAATGATGACTCTATTATAGCTGCCAAAATAAGGGTTGTCAGTATGACGCATGAGCAGATCTAGATGCATGATTGTGAGATGCAGCATTGACAACCACATGCAAGAATCCTCTCCACTTTATTTCTCCCACATACATGGTCAAAGTCATCTTTCTGATGCCTTGTAAAATGTCTACTTTTTAATATGTATTTTCTTATGTTTAAGTAGCTTAAGTATGTAATATTATGTGTATTTTGTATGTTTATGTTTAGTTTATGCATTTATGTGTGTTTTTAGGTTAAAGTTGGTGTAAGTGCGAAGTAAAGTGAAGAAATAGTGAAGATTCAAGGATGAAGATCATGAGTCGTAAGGAGGATCAGGACTCGGACAAGAGTTCATGAGACAGAAGGCAGCTCACGAGTGAAGTAGAGAAGAAGGGATCACGACTCGGATAAGAGATCATGAGTCGTGAAAAGCTTTACTAGTCGGCATCATGCTCACGAGTCTAGCTGGAAATCACGACTCGTAAGGGTGTTCACGAGTCGGCAGGAATGTCACGAGATGGAGGAAAGATCACGAGTAAAGGAGCATGGCTGGAATTCACGACTCGTGAAGCAGATCACGAGTCGGACAAAATACCTATTCCCAAACGATGCCACCTTTTTGCACCCGATCTTTAGCCAACCATCAGGTCTTTTCAAGGCAACTTTTCATGATTGACAACTATTCTGAAGGGACATATCTGTAGACTTAATCTCTATAAATAGGGATCCAAGATGAGTGATGGGGATTTAATTGAACCTTTAGTCTCCTAGACTACGTATAGTATGAGTAGGGTATCGTTTCAAAGGGAACGGGGCAAATTTTATATTGATGTAACAACAAGTAAATAGATAGGTAACAATTTCAATTAAAATCATGCAATTAATGTAAATACTAAACTACTTAAAATATATTAAGTTAATTTTGGATAATAGATTACTTAAAAGATGGGATGGACATACATTATAACCAAATAAAAAAAAAGTTCATCTTTGAATTAATTAACAATTGTATGAATGATATGAATGGAGAATTTAGTCAAGATTCTTTAAAGCAATTCTCATTATCAATAAAGAATGTTCTTACTTAGAGTCTATAAGTATTCTCATGTCATTATAGAGATAAATAAAAACTATGAAGTTCTATGCCAATTCTTTAACCCCTTAAAGTGAATTCCTTATCTCTAAGTGAATTCAATGCTTTAAGTAAATTCATTTAACTTTCCATCAAAGAATTCCAACTCTCATTGTGAATTAAATGACTAACATACTTAATATGGTGATCAAGCATACTAAGCAAATCAAAGCACTTAAACAAACTTAAATCATACTTCACACATAAATAAAATAAACATTCAATAGACAAAGATAAGTAGATGAATAACAACTTAAATTAAATAGTTATAATGTACCAAAAGAACTTAGCCATAAACAAAATTACAATAAAGATGAAATAAGAGACAAGAAAACATCACTCCCCAGGGTTTACTTTCTATTTTGACCTTCTGATAAATCTCTTATTCCTTTGGCTTTGCTCTTTGGTCATCCTCTAAAACTAAGTAAAATGAAATTGTCCAAAACAACTAAAATGTTCTTAAGAAAACAGTAAAAGAATTTGTTGATTTTTTTTCTCTCTAGAGTTTTGCTCCAATCTTTTTTTCTTTTTAACTCTATAGGTATGTCTCTTAATAGGTCACGAAAGATTGCCTCTGAAAGGACATAATGTATGGCTGAAAACTCAAGTGTAGAAAATACACCGTTTGGGAAATAGTGCCTTGTCCGACTCGTGAACACCCTTACGAGTCGTGATCTTCAGCTTCTCTTCAAGACTAGTGAACATCATCCGACTAGTGAACACCCTCACGAGTCATGATTCACTTCACGACATGTGATCCTGATTCTGAGTCGTGATCTCCTTCTTCGAAATTTCACCATATTCTTCATTTTCTTCACACTTCACCAATTTTATCCTAAAAACAAACATAAACACATAAATTGGACATAAACACATAAAAATACATATAATATTACATACTTAACTACATAAATAAGAGAAAAACACACATAAAAAGGTAGACATTTTACGTGACATCAATAAGGAAAAGAAAAGGAGGAATCAATGTTTTAGTTTTTAGAAATATAGTTATTATTTTGGATAAACATTTTTACTTAGTTTCTTTTAGTAGATTACGAAGGGATAAAGCCAAAGGAACATGAGATAGGTTTCTTTCTCTTGTTTGCCTTTAATTCAATTATATACTTTGGCTAGTTTCCTTTATACATTATAACTATGCACTAGTATTTGTTTAAGACATGTTTATTCTTATTATGCATGAATTATGATTTACATCCATTTGTGTGCTTTGATTTGCTATGTATGATTGGCCACCATATTTGGCATGTTAGTCAATTTATTCGCAACGAGAGTTGGAATTCTTTGATGGAAAAACAAATGAATGTACTTGAAGCATTGAATTCCTTTAATTTGACTTAAGGAATTCACTTTGAGGGGTTAAAGAATTGGCATAGAGCTTCATAATTTTTGTTTATCTCTATAATGATATGAGAGTACTTATAGACTCTAAATGAAAACATCTTTACTGACAACGAGAGTTGCTTTAAAGAATCTTGGCTAAATTCTCCAGTCACTTTATTTATATAATTATCTAGAACTTGTTCTTAAATGAATTACTATTTCATAATTTTTAATGTATGTTCATACCATCATTTAAGTCATCTTTAATCCAAATTAATTTAATATATCCAAAGTAGTTTAGATATTTAGTTAAATGCATGATCTTTATTTTATTCATTACCTATCCATCTAGTCTTTGTGATTTCAATACAAAATTTATCCCGTTCCCTTTGGAACGATACCCTACTCATCCTATACGTAGTTTAGTGAGACAAGGGTTCAAATAAATCCCCATCAGATTTTGGCGTTGTTGCCGGGGAATGGTTCAAAATGAATTTTTATTGATTGATACAAAAGAGTAGATGTTTTAGGATTGTATGATATATATTAGTTATTTTGATATATGAATTGTGTTTTGTGTTTTGTTTGTTATAGTATTAAAATTTTAGAAATAATATTAGACTAAACATATTCTTAATTCTTGTAGGGAACTTAAAAGGAAGCAATAAGAGGAACTTAGATTGCAAGTAGAAGGAGAACAAAATGCTAAATTGGAGGAAGGTCATAATTTTCCAATTATGACGGGCGAAGAAAGGAGAACGCTTGGTGATTTTGCAATGCCAAATATTTTGGAGAGTTTTGGAGGAATAGCGGCACCGGCTATTGCTAATAACAATTTCGAGATCAAGCCAGCGGTCATTCAAATGGTGCAAAATAATCAATTTGGAGGTTTGCAAGGGGAAGATCCTTATGCTCATATCCTTGCTTTTCTTAATGTGTGTGCTACGTTTAAAATTAATGGAGTGAGTAATGATGCAATTAGACTTAGGTTATTTCCATTTTCTTTGAAAGAAAAGGCTCAAATTTGGCTTGCTAGCATACCTAGTGAGACAATTACTACTTGGGACCAATTAAAACAAGCTTTATCTTCATAAGCATTTTCCACCTCATAAAACAACAAAATTTGGGAATCAAATCTCTACTTTTAAGCAAATGCCTAATGAAACCATTTATACCTCTTGGGAAAGGTTTAAGGAACTCCAACGACAATGTTCTCACCATGGCTTGCCGGATTGGATGATTCCTCAAATCTTCTACGATGGGTTAATGGAGGAAAATAAAAATATTGTTAATGCTGCTTCAGGTGGAAAATGGTTGGAGAAAACTGCTAAGGAAGCTGAAACTTTGTTGGAAGAACTAGCCTCACAAGGATACATGGGAGAATAACCCACTATGGCAAAGGCTAAGGGGTTTTTGGAATTGGATTCCATTAATCTCTTGACAGCTAAGGTTGAGGCTTTGACAAAAATGGTAAGTAATTCTCATTCCAATGTTGAAAATGTTAGTCAAGTATGTGAGAAATGTGGTGGACCTCATATGTATGCTAATTGTAGTGAGGGGTCTAGTGAGGATGTAAGTTTTGTTCAAAGAAACTATAATCAAAGGATGGGTCAAAATTCTAATTATTACAACCCACAATGGAGAAACCATCCTGGTTTTTCTTGGTCTAACCAAAATGCCCAATTGAAACCTTCTAATAATAACAATCATATGAGCAAATTACCTAACCCTTCACCTTTTCCAAATAAACCACCTTTTAACCCCCAACAACCTAAATCCCATTTAGAGAATTTGATGGAGCAATTTGTTAATCATCAAATGACTACTAATAAGAAAAATGAGGAACAATTTAGGCAAATACACTAAAATTGATCAACTTGTCACTCATAATAAGATGCTTGAAACCCAATTGGCTCAACAAGCCACTTCTAGTGCTAAACCTTTAGGCAAGCTCCCAAGTCAACCTGAATTTTTGCCTCATGAATCGGTTCAATCCATTATGTTAAGGAGTGGGAAAAAGATTGAGAGTAATATTAAAGGTAATGAGGATCTTATTGTGAATGATGATCATGTTTTGGAGGCAAGTAAAAATAATGATGTAATGAATAAGCCTAATGAACCTAAGGAAAAGATAACCTTATCTAGGGAAGATGACCCTAAAGTTAAATTAAATGTTTTGCCATTTCCTTAAAGACTTATTAGAAGAAATCTTGATAAGCAATTTGGCAAGTTTTTGAACTATTTGAAGGAACTTACTATAACTATACCCTTTGTGGATGCAATTAAGGATATGCCTTCATGGGTAAAATTTCTAAAAGAAATTGTGAGTCACAAGGGTAAACTTGAAGAATATGGTTATGTTTCTTTGGTAGAAGAGTCTAAGGCTATGTATTCTAAATACCCACCTAAGCTAAAGGATCCGGGTTGTTTCACGGTTCCTTGTGTTATAGGTGGTACATATTTTGATAAGGCTCTATGTGATATGGGTGCTAGTGTTAGCCTTATGCCTTATTCCATTTATAAAAAGCTTGATTTAAGTGAATTAAAGCCTACTAATATGTGCTTATCAATGGTAAATAAATCTATTTCACACCCTATAGGTATATTAGAAAATATTCCTACCAAAGTGGGTAAATTTGTGATTCTTGCTGATTTTGTTGTGTTAGAAATGGATGAAGATCCTGAAATTCCCATTTTGTTTGGTAGGCCTTTTTTAATTACTGCTGGGGCTGTTTTTGATATGAAGAATGGTAAAATATCTCTTGAAGTTAATGGTGAAACAATTGAGTTTAATGTTTTTGGCATGGTTAAATCTTCACCAATAGAGGTGGTAAATAGAATTGATTCTTATGATATTCTTGATGAGTGTATTGATAGTGTTGTGAATGATTGTTTGAGTTAAAACCCTATTGCACCTTATTGTTTAAATGAAAGTTGTGATGAGGTTTTTCAAGTTGCCTCATATCCTTTCCAAGGAAGATTCTCAAAGTTTGAGTCTTTGAGAAAGGATGAGGATATGTCATCAAAGACATCTAAGGAGGAAGTCAAGCTTGAACTCAAGTCACTACCAACAAGCTTAAGGTACGAATTTCTAGATGCAAATTCTCAATTACCTTTCATTGTTAATTCATCAATTGCTAAGCATAATGTGGATGCTTTACGTGGTATTTTACTTGCTTATCGAAATGCTATGGGATATTCAATTAGTGATTTAAAAGGGATTGTACCTAAAGTTTGCATGCATAGGATTTTGTTAGAGGAAGATTATAAGCCTTCAATTGAAGGTCAAAGAAGGCTTAATCCAACTCTTAAAGAGGTTGTGAGGAAGGAAATAATTAAATTGCTTGATAATAGTATAATTTATTCCATAAGTGATAGCAAGTGGGTGAGTCCAATTCAAGTTGTCCCTAAGAAAGGTGGTTTGACTGTAATTCATAATGATAATAATGATTTAATTCTTACTAGGATTGTCACTGGTTGGCGTATGTGTGTGGACTATAGGAAGTTAAATAAGGCTACAAGAAAAGACCATTTCCCTATGCCTTTTATTGATCAAGTAATTGAAAGATTGGCTAATTTTTCTTATTTTTGCTACATAGATGGGTTGAGTGATTTCTATCAAATACCTATACATCTACATGAACAATCTAAGACAACTTTTACATGTCAATATGGAACTTTTGCATTTAGGCGAATGCATTTTGGTTTGTGTAATGCACCAGCTACATTTCAAAGATGCATGTTTTCTATCTTTAGTGATCTTATTGATCAATGTGTGGAAGTTTTCATGGATGAATTTAGTATGTATGGCATTACTTATGAGAATTGTTTATCTAATCTTTCTAAGGTGCTTGATAGATGCATGGAACATGGTTTGGTTTTAAATTCGGAGAAGTGTCATTTTATGGCTCAAGAGGGGATTGTTTTAGGACATTTAGTTTCCAATAGGGGGATTGAAGTTGATAGAGCTAAAATTGAAATAATTGCTAATTTGCCTCCTCTTAAAGATGTTAGAGATGTTAGAAGCTTTCTAGGTCATGCTGGTTTTTATAGAAGGTTCATAAAAGATTTTTTCTAAAATAGCTAAACCTTTATGCACATTACTAGGCAAGGATGTTGATTTTCATTTTGATGAGGCATGTCTTAAATCTTTTGAAACTCTTAAACATGCACTTGTCACTTCACCGATTTTCCAACCACCAAATTGGGAGCAACCTTTTGAATTGATGTGTGATGCTAGTAATTATACGGTTGGGGCTATTTTAGGACAAAGAATTGATGGGAATCCTTCTGTTATTTATTATGCTAGCAAGTTACTAGATGATGCCCAAATTAATTACTCTACAACTGAAAAAAGAACTCTTGGCTATTGTGTATGCTTTTGATAAATTTAGGGCTTATCTTGTAGGAAAAAAAGTCATTGTTTATTCTGATCATGCTGCTTTTAAGTATCTCTTAAGTAAGAAAGATGCTAAGCCTAGGTTGTTAAGATGGATTTTAATGTTACAAGAGTTTGATTGGGAAATAAGGGGATAAAAGGGAAAGGAGAATTTAGTTGCTGACCATTTATCTAGGTTAACCCAATGTGTTTTGCAAGATAATGATGATGGGGGTACCTATTGATGAAGCTTTTCATGGAGAACATCTTTTTAGTGTGGTTTCTAAGGAAGTTCCATGGTTTGCCGATATAGAAAACTATTTAGTAAGTGGTATGCTTCCTTATAGTTTAGATTATAGGCAAAGGAAGAAATTCCTTTATGATGTGAAGTTTTACTATGGGAAGAGCCTTTATTATATAGGAGATGTGCTGATGGATTGATTAGGAGGTGTCTTCCTCATGAAGAAGTTGGTGAAGTATTAGCTCATTGTCATTCTTATGCTATAGGTGGTCACTTTGGGGTTTCTAAGACAGCTTCTAAGTTTTTGCAAGCTGGTTTTTGGTGGCCTACATTATTTAAAGATGTTAAGGACTTTGTACTTAGTTGTGATAAGTGCCAAAGAATGGGAAATTTGTCTATGGAGAAATGAAATGCCTTTACATGGTATTTTGAAAGTTGAATTGTTTGATGTTTGGGGTATGGACTTTATGGGACCATGTCCTAGTTCCTTAGGTAATAGGTATATTTTAATTATGGTGGATTATGTATCTAAGTGGGTGGAAGCAATTCCAACCCTTACAAATGATGCCAAGGTGGTTAAGAAAATGCTTAAGAAAGTTATATTTCCTAGATTTGGAATACCTAGGGCCATTATTAGTGATGGTGGGTCTCATTTTTGCAATAAAGTTATAGAGCAATTATTGAGAAAATATAATGTGACTCATAAAATTGCTACATCTTATCACCCTCAAACTAGTGGACAAGTTGAGATTAGCAATAGAGAGTTTAAGTGGATTTTGGAGAAAAACTATCTCTTAGGTCAAGAAAAGATTGGGCACTTAAGTTAGATGATGCTCTTTGGGCATATAGAACAGCTTTTAAAACTCCTATAGGTCTTACACCTTATCAATTGATTTATGGTAAGTCTTGTCATTTGCCGGTTGAGATTGAACATAAGGCTTATTGGGCTACTAGAGTGTTTAAATTTTGATATGCAATAAGTTGGTAGAAAGAGATTGCTTCAATTACAAGAATTAGAGGAACTTTATATGAATGCTTATGAAAATGCTAAGTTATATAAGGAAAGAACTAAATCATGGCATGATAAACATGTACTAAAGAAAGAATTTCAAGTTGGTGACCTGGTTTTGTTGTATAATTCTCGATTGAAGTTATTTCCTGGAAAATTAAAGTCTAGATGGTCGGGACCTTTCAAAGTTGTTCAAGTTTTTTCTTATGGGGCTGTTGATATTGCTAATGATAAAGGGGAGATTTTCAAGTTTAATAGACATAGATTGAAGCCTTATTTCGTTGGTGATGCATTGGTTACTACTCACAAAGTTTCTTTGTTAAATTCTTCTTTTGCATAATCATAATATTTTTGTATATAATTAGTTCTTTTAGTTTGGATTTCTTTATTTTATGGTTTGATTTAGAATACATTATATGTTTTTTTTATATAGTTTTTATGTTACTTGATTTCTTTTTCTTTGTTATTTTAATTTTTGGATCAAGTTGTTAAGATTTTGCAGAGAAATATTATAGCATTACATCATGTTCACGAGTGCATCACAACTTGTGAACATCTTCACGAGTATTCCAGCGGCTTCAGTCATTCAGTCGTGAGCAAAATCACTAGTCGTGAAGCGTATCACGTGTCACACAGAAGAGAAAGGCTCACGAGTCGTGAATGTAATACCGACTCGTGGACCATGTTACATTTCTTATCTCTCTATTTTTCTTCATGAGTCGTGATAAATATGCCGACTCGTGAATATTTCTTCCTGTGCATAACATGCCTTGTACTTCATGAGTCGTGAGGTACATACCTACTCATGAAGCACCGTTCCAAAGTTACGAGTCGTGATTTTTACCTTCCTGTTTTTTATCTTTATTCATTTTTTATTTCTTCATTTCACTTTATTTCTTTTAATTAGGAGTATTAGCGGTTTTAATTTAGCTTAACTACCCTTTATTAACTTAACTCTAAAGAGGGGGAACGGTTATAACTTATATTTAGGGTTTTCTAAATGTCATATCTTTTCATTTTTCCCTTCTTCTTCTATAAATACCGTCGTTAGTTTCATTTTCATTTTTTTTTCAATTCTCTTTTCTTTTACTCTTCTCGTACACTTCTTTCTCTTTTCACTCTAACTTCCATTCCTGTTTGTCTACTTGTTTTTCTTTTTCTGCAACATCTTCTTCTCATTTCTTTTCTTTCCATTCATATTGCACATTGCTTTCTCTGTTTCATTTGTATTTTACAACTATGGTTAGAACTAAGAACGTTTCAGCATCAAGGGGTCAGCAGGGAGGAGATGATGCCTAACTTCAGAGTTTACAGATAGACTTTGGTTCACCATTCCATCTTTCTTCCATCCATAAAGGTAACAGTTCCTTGTTCTTAAGGATAGAGCAAAATCTCAATGTAAGTATTTTCCTAGCTCTTTGCTTGAACAAGTGGGTGTTCTTGATGAAGTCAATGAGATGTTATCTCAATGTGGTCTCTTGCGGTTTGTTAATATGCATGAGCAGTTCTACACTGATTTAGTTTTGGAATTTTACACAAATTTTAAAGAAAATGCTGATAATCCTAGGCTTGTAGACTTTCACTTGAATGGTGTTGATCATACTCTTACTTATTTCATGATACATCGTATTTTTGGTTTTAAACCAAGTGGATTATGTGCTTCTCCTAAAAGTTATAGACCAAATGATTTTTGGAACTTTCTTACTGGATTAACTACACCTTATAGGGGCTAGAGAGGCTAAATCCATGTTCATTTCAGATTTAAAATACTGGATTTTGCATAAGATTCTTGCCTCTATTGTTTTCAACAAGCCTGAATTAATAGAGTTTCTAGTCATGAACTGTTTTTGATGTGGTGTGTGCATAATCGTAAGTCTATATGTTGGTCTTATTGGATTTTCAAACAATTATTGAATTGTGTTAGTCGCCCGGAGTCCCCTATCACCCATGATCATGTCATAGCTGCTATTGCTAGGGGAATTGATATTGACTTGAGTACTTATGATGATGTACTTCCATGCTTATATTTTTCTAAGCATTTATTTGTACGAGGAGAAGTCATTAACCATTCATTTCAATACATACCACCTATTTACCGTTCTTATTGGAAGGAACTACCAAGTACTTCTACTCCACAAGTGGCTGCTGTGGAAAGCACTTCGAAAGAGTCAAGACCAATGGAGCAAGGGCCTAGTGAT